>CAUYON010150536.1:0-15072 GCA_963573935.1 Arctocebus calabarensis | reverse complement strand
GCATCAGTTGTTATTTCCCCTTTATCATTTCTGATTGAGGTTACTAGATATTTTACCTTTTTATTTCTAGTTAGTCTGGCCAAAGGCTTATCTATTTTATTTATTTTTTTTAAAAAAAACAACTCCTTGTTTTATTAATTTTCTGAATAATTATTTTGTTTTCAATTTCATTGATCTCTGATTTAATTTTGGACATTTCTTTTCTTCTGCTGGGTTTAGGCTTAGATTGTTTTTCTTTTTCCAATTCCATCAGATGGCTTGTGAGTTTGTTGATACGCTCTCTTCCTGTTTTTCGCATACAGGCTTCTAAAGCGATAAATTTTCCTCTCAGGACTGTTTTTGCTGTATCCCATAGGTTTTGGTAGTTTGTGTCTTCATTGTAGTTATACTCAAGGAAGTTAATGATTTTCTTTTTTATTTCTTCCTGCACCCAAGTGTCATTCAGCATAAGGTTGTTTAACTTCCATGCCTTTGTGTGAGATTGAGTATTTTTGTTGGAGTTGAGCTCCACTTTTAGTGCCTTGTGGTCTGAAAAGATGCAAGGTAGAATTTCAATTCTTTTGATCCTGCTGAGGTTTGTTTTGTGTCCTAGGATATGATCAATTTTGGAGAATGTTCCATGGTGGGACGATGAGAAGAACGTATATTCTACATCTTTGGGATGGAGCGTTCTATATACATCTATCAAGCACAGTTGTTCTAAAGTCTCATTTAAATCTCTAATATCTTTATTTAATTTCTGTTCAGAGGATCTGTCCAGCTCTGAGAGAGGGGTGTTAAACTCCCCTGCTATTATCGTATTGCTCAGACTAGGCAAGGTCTGTTTCAAGAATCTGGGAGCATTTAAATTTGGTGCATAAATATTTAAAATTGAAATGTCTTCTTGTTGTATTTCTCCCTTAACCAATATGAAGTGACCATCATTATCTTTTTAAACTTTTGTTGCTTTAAAACATGTAACACACTGAGAAGTCATTGGGATCTTCTACTTTCTTCACTTCTAAGAAAGATATATTGGAAGGGATATCATTTCTTCTCTTTGCATTGTCACTTAAGTGATACCTAGAATTGCTGCTGCCATCTTGACGCTGAGGACAGACCATGTGAGGACAATGCTGGTCCAGCGAGGTGGCATAGAGGGTCATGAACCTCATTTTTGATGACATGCTGAACCACTGGCCAAGCCAGCACAGAGCCTGTGCTACGATTAGCTCGATTCTTACTTGAGGTCACAGCTGTCTGACTGTTAAAGCCAGCTTAAGGAGGAATTTTTTATTACTATTATTGTTATTTTTAAATTTATTTATTTATTTATTTGGAAGGTGAATGAATGTATCAATGAACGAACACAGTCCCCTCCGGGGCAAAGTGAATGAATGCATCAATGAATGGACATAGTCCATTCATGGAATTGAGGCCCAGGAAATTCACATGAAACTAACCTAGGCATAGGGAATGGAATTTTTTATTATTTATAACCAAAAGTGTCCTAATACATGGGATAGAAAGTTCACATTAAATTATTTTTAAATAAACTAGAAGAAGTCTAAAGTGTCTCTTTTATGGTCCTAACATTAGCTTTCATTTCCTTCAACGATTGCCTCTACTTACATCAACTCTAACTAATCCTATCAGCTCTACTTCCAAAGTGTCTGAACCCAAACACTTTGCCCCATCTTCCTGCTGTCACGCCAGCCCCAGCCACCCCACTTCCTCCTGTACCACACCAATAGCCTCCTAGCTAAACTGTCTGCTTTCATGCTTGCCCCAGCTCCTGCTATCTATTCTTTTTGTGAATTAAGATAAAATCTACCAAACATAAAATTCACATTTAATCATTTTAAGGCATGTGATTCAGTGGTTTGTAGTATATTACTAGTTTTATGCAGCCATCCTCACTGTCTACTTCTAGTCCTTATCACCCCAGAAAGAAACCACTGCCCAGTTAATGGTCACTTCCCCTATCCGCCTCTCTCCAGCCCCTGGCAATTACTGATACAATTTATTCTGAGCATAGAAGCTGGAGTGGTGTTTTTCAAAGATAAATCAGAGCATGGCTCTTCCTTGCTTACAACTCTCCAATGAATTTGAATAACATTTAAATCCCTGAGCCTACTCTAGCAGACCATTTAGGGTGGACTCCTTATCTACCTCTCCTGTTTCATCTTGTCCCATTCTCCCATTTGCTTGCCAGGTTTGGCCACACAGGACTTCTATGTGTCTCATGAACACACCTGTTCACCCCTCCTTCAAAGCCCTTCTCACCAGCCCCTAGTCCCCAGAGGCTCTTTCCTAACTGACAGATTGGCACCTTCTAAGCCTTCAAATTTCCAAGGCAGTGTCAATCCTTTTAATTCCCCTTGTCACATTTATCACTGTCTGAAATTACAATGCTCGCATTCATTTTTAAAAATTACCTCAAGCCCATAGTTTATTCAGACTCCCTTGGTTTTTTGCCTAATGTTCTTTTCCCTCCCAGGATCTATCCAGGACACCACATTCTGTCTTGCTGCCCTGAAGACACTTTCTGAAACTTTCTATGACACTTTCTGAAACTTTCTTTGATCTTGACGACCTAGATAGTTTTGAGGAGTATGTATTTTGTGAGATTCTCCTGATGTTTTACTCATGATTAGATCTCAGCTGTGAGGTCATGGAGGACGAAGCACAGAGCTTAAGTGCCATTTCATTGCATCTTATCAAGGGTTTACATTCTTTTTTCATTTATTAGTTGCTCACCTGTCTCTCCCACTGTCAGAATGTTAGTCTCCATGAAAGTAGGAATGTCATTTTGTTTTTAACCCAGAATCTAAAAAAATGTACAGCTCAGAGTAAGCCTCCTTAATTATTAGTTGATTGAAAAATAATAAACTAGAAAAAAAAAAGACCAATACATTGCCTACTGTTTTCTCTGGTGGAATGAAATATGGGTTAGGAAGATTCGTTGAACATAGGTCAAAGGCACTAAAGCCCTTTCAAATAATCTGGCATATCCGTGAGATAAATCTAAATCCTCATGCAAATAAATAATTAACCCAAGGCCAATGACACATTCAAAATCATTAATGAAAATTGATTGTTCTTCTCTGTAGGGCTGCATAACTCTGCAGCACCACAATACCATTTGCAGACTCAGCCGGGATTTATTGTGTTTTAATTCATTTCTACCCAGGGTCTTTTTTTTTCTGAATGGTGCAAGTCTCTGTGAATGTTTTCTTTTTTTTTTTTTCTTTTTAAATGTTTGGCTTGGCCTATGTGGGAAGAGGGTGTGAGGTCACCTCAAGTGGGGAAGCTGTGGAGGGTAGCAAGCCCCCTCAGCACAAGGTGCTAAGGCAGGAAGAGAAGCCGTCTTGCCTGGAAGACGGAGGCAGGGGGGTGACAGAGCCCTGGGCTGCATGAAGGTCTCTGCCAGCTGACTTCACAGTGTAGGGAATAAGAGGAGGAGCCTGCTGGCAGCCAGCTAAATGCCTTTCCAGGAACATGGTGGAAACTGATTAAATATATATGCAATCACATGAATTGATAGAGGGAACCTGGGGGATGTCTCCAGCCATTAGGACACCACACACCAATGGGAGCTCCCTTGTGGTCACGGAGGAAGCTCATTTTCTGCCATGAGTTCCCAGAGAATGAAGTCCTTGAAAGGAAAAACTATTTGTATTCCATTCAGATTTCATTTAACTTTTTCTTTTGGAAGCCCCAATAAGCAAAGGCACATTTGTCAAGGCTTCAGGATGAATGAGGAAAGCTTTTGAGCACTACTCTTGCAGATACTCAGAAGGGCTTACTGGAAGAGCTGCCCTGGGCTGGGAGCAGGGAGATGTCCGTTCCTGCTGACCAGGCAGTGGGGGCCTCAGCTGTTACCACCTCCAGTGATCCAATTACCCTCTATGTGCAACCTCCAAGTTAATTTATTTGAATATGAGTCTCCCTAGATAATTAACTGCATTGTGCATCACTGGTCAAGGCATTTCTTTTTCCTGGCATGCTTCAGAGTATGTGACTTAACAAGTCAAATACCACAAAGTTATATGAGAAGTTTAACTAGCAGGTTTTGTTTCATTAACTAACACTACCTTGACACATTGTGTGTTTCCTTGCACTTAAGATGCCATTGATGAAAGCACTGTGAACTGAATATATAGCATTGGGGGGGGGGGGAGGAAACAATCACAGTAAGACACATTTCAATTTCAGAAAAGTCATACGTGTAAAATCTGACAAGGGAGCTGAGGAAATTTGGATGTCTAACACTGAGCAAATGCTCACAGACAGTGAGACTGCCCTGGTGACCTCATCTGTACAGCCCTTTCCTTTTACCAGTCACCACTGACTTCAGTGTTTGGAGTTTTGGCTTCCCCAGAGCTCCCCAGTCTGGAAGACCCCCTTGGTCCCCATCTCCCCTCCTGTCCTTCTTCTGGCTTAGCGGGCAGTCATGGTGGCCGGCTAGCCCCCTCCACTCCTGAGCCCTTCCACAGTCCCCTCCCTCTCTAGCCACAGCATGGCCTTTCCATGCCTCCTCGTTCCAGGCAGAGCCACTACTGGATACTGCCCTGACTCTAAAATCCTATTTGCTAAAGAGGCAGTAATGTTAAATAACAGATTTCCGGAAAAAGAGAAACACTACCACGTTACCATACCCAGTAATCATGGTTAACTATTTATATTTTAGAAAGAATAAAAGTGTCCACAGATCTGTTTTAGGGTGGAGAGATTATGACATTTTCAATTCTAGGCATGATAATAGTTTCTCTCCTTCCCAGGACACTGGTATAAAGTTCTGCTGACTGGATTAGGAATATTATTTCATTTATCCTTTTAACAATACTGAAAAAACGGGCATTATCATCACTATTTTGTAAAAGGGAAACTGAGTTTCAGAAACCTAAAGGTATTTCTCTATGAAGGTTACACAGGTAACAAGGGAGAAAAAACTGTATTAGTCTTCTTGGGCCGCCATAACAAAATACCATGGGCCGGGTGGCTCACACTGCAGACAGTTATTTTCTCACAGTTCTGGAGGCTGGAAACGTTTGCTTCCAGCAATTCTCTCCACTTCTCTCTCCCTCTTAGCCCAGTGGTTCTCAACCTTCCTAATGCCACAGCCCTTTAATATAGTTCCTGTGGGTCACGACATTGAGAGTTGAGAACTGCTGTCTTAGCCTCTCTCCATCTTTCTCTCTTCTTTTCCTCTCATCCTCTTCCTCACCTTTTCTTTTTCTTCCTTTTTTTATAAAGCCACTAATCTCATACTGAGAGCCCCACCCTTAAGACCTAATTTAACCCTAATTAGCACCTAAAAGTCCCACCTCCAAATATCATCTCATTGTGGGTTAGGGCTTCAACATATGAATTTTGGAGGAAGGGAAGGAGGAACATAAACATTCAGTTTATCTCATAACAACAAACAAGTCTTCAACATGGGTCTGCTAATTTCAGTTCTTAGTTTCCTTTTACTTGTCTTCTAAAACTCATTCAGAGTACCTGCCATGACAAGCCCTCACTGAACCCTCTCTCCAGGGCTGGGCTGGCTCCATGCTCTCCCGGGCATTCCTTTAATGCAGTCCTTTCACAGTGACAGAGAGTGACAGACATAGAAGTCAAGGGCTGATTGGACTCACTATGTGGTGGCCTTTCAAAGAGTATTTTTCCCCTCCCCCAAAGCTATCTGGCACATTCCATGGCCCAGTGGGAATTGAAAACTCTATTTGCACTATTTGTTTTAGGACCATTAGAATTTCAAGACAACACAAATGTTATTGTTGCTTTGAAGACCTTCAAAAGCTCCAAAACCTATGTTTTCAAGAAGTCTGAAATATTCACCTTAGAAAACTCTAATTAGTATTGCAAATTAAATGTATAGGCTTCTGGTCAAGGCATGCCACGATGGAGGGTTTTTTAATACCACACAGGAAAACCTATTATCTCAGGAAGAAGTGGATGTCTAAGTTGTTTGATGTTTGGTCCTGGCTTTTTAAAAAGCCCACAAGTAAATTGTACTGATAGGAGCACTGGGTATCAAACTCATCTCCTTCCAAGGTTTGATGATAGCAAAGTCTCCTGAGATACAAGCTGTGATATGGGGAGAGGGGTGGAGAAAAAACACCATCCCCGTGTCTTTGTTCCTTAAAAAAATGACTCATTGATCTCCTGTGGCCCCTGCCAGAGCCCCTGCCTGCTGGGTTTTCTGACTTTCTGGCGAAGCGTCCGGGACGCCAGGCAGGAAGTGAGATCATGATTATTTTGGCAGTTTGGGTGGCGTTTATCCTTTGGTAGCAGCTGAAGTTTATCAGTGGGTTTGGCCTTTGCACTTTGAGAAACCAACTATTATCTCACCCACAATTTAGAATAATAAAAAGTCCATGGCAGCAGAACGTGCAGTAAGTACAGATAAAGAAGAAGCCAGAGCGGGCCTGGAGTTCCTGTCCACGCCAGGCCCCCAGCGCGCAGCCGTCAGCGCTCTGATAGTGTCTGCGAGAAGGCGCCGGCTGCCTTCTCGCGCCTTCTTTCTTGTACTAGCTCCAAGTCAACAAATTCTTGGAGGGGGCCTAGGAATACAGAGAAACGGTTACATCTTTAGTTAATAACTGAGGTTCAGTTGCTTCTCGTAGTGATGTGTAATGGGGACACTTAGCTTTAGGGAGGCCTCACGTTCCTTATCCCTGGGATCTGTAATCAGAGCTCTTGGAAGAGGGACTGGGCCTCCGTGGGGTGATGTCAGGAGAGGCTGAGAAGGATTTGGTCCCTACCCATCCTGGACCCTATGTGGAGACCTCCTACTTCCCATGGAATGCTGACCAGATTTCCAATTTGGTTCTAAGTCTGAGATTTTATAAGCTTATGCATTTATAATTACACAGAGAAATACCATTATCCTCGAACACTTTGTCCGGGGGTGCATCACAAAAACTAAAAAATAGGTAACTACAGAAACAAACAAAAATTCTTTGCAAATCGTGCTTTAAAGATCCAAAGCAAGAGAAGAGTAACCTATCCTCACTGAAACGACCTACGTTTGGTGAAATATCTTTTCTTAACTGGAAGAAACACACAGGTAGGTGAAGCTGTTGAATAACTGTAATTTACAATCATTCATCAAGCAAGAGGGAGTCTTATGCAAATACAGATTCTGGCTTGACTTTACGTGTTTTTATTACATATTGTTTTTTTTTAATCTGGAATATATTGTGAGACTTTGAGCAGATGGCTATAATTTCAAAGCATATATGTGCATTTATAGTTTTTAGAACCCAAAATTTACAATTAAAAAATGATTGCATGTACATACAGTGTTGAAAGATGGGGAAAAAAAGAAAAGCTTTAGATATAAGATATGGACCTTTTAGACCATCCTATTACTGGATGTTCCATAAACATCAGTAACTATAACTCCCAGTGGCATCAGACCCCCAAAGCCTCTTAGGCAGATCAGTTCTGCCCTCATAGAACTGGACCTCTCCCTGCTGGTCCTAGTTGTCCTTGGTTGGAGCTAGCGCTTTACCCAGAGATGAAAGGGAAGCGTCTGTGCCAGTGAATAGTGGCGCAAATGGCTGGAGCTGGAGTCAGACAAAGCACGTTGAAATCTCCTATCTGCTTCTTGTTAGCTGCACAACTTTGGGTGAGTTAATCAATCTCTTTAATCCCTGGTTACTTTATAGAGTTATTGTGAGGATTAAATGTAACCATAATTGGCCACTTCACTATTTCCCCAATTTCTTATTCTCCATAGGCCCCCATATTCTCTCAGCCTTTCTTTTCTGGCTTGATTTGGTATGACCCATCTCTTTTTCTTCGTTCTCTTCATTGTACTGGCCTGGAAAGCCTCTGGCCTAAGATGGACCCACCAAATGCTGCTCCAGGCTCCCCCCAAATCTCCAACCAGATGGGTTGAGAAATCAACATAACAGGATCACAAAACACAGTTTTCTCTCTCTTTCCCCTTGGGCTCACAGCACCATTTGGGACCCAGTTTGCCATCCTTTTCTTGGCTTCTTTAAGATATACCTTAAAAGCTTTTTGCTTTATTGTTTAAATTAAAAGTAGAGCTTTTTTCCTTGTTCAAAGAACAGTAATACTACTTTTCAAGGGTCAGGACACAATGATTTTACTGAAACCATTCAGTAAACGGAAGCACCAAATTTTGGACAGAGCACCCCCCCCCGCCCCCAACCCTGTGTGTCACCAGAGGACCTACAGATTGTCACTGCAAATTCTAGAGGCTTAGAGCTGCATGTCCTGAGGACCTAACACAACTGAGAGGTGTGTCTGGCAGTCCCTGCAACCCTCGGTGTCAGAGATAAGCATCAGCTGATTCCTTTCCATTACTCTCTAAGGGCTGAAGAGTTGAGAGGTAAATTGATTTCACCACTGAATTACAGGACTTTAAAGAGAGATTTATAAAAATCTAGTCGGGGTTCTTTCCGTTTCTGGTGGAGTGGGGGTGTTGATTGACAGAGAGCAGCTATGGTCCCTGGGCCCCGCCTTTCGGAAGGGAAACTCCTCCTGCCTACTCTCCCAAGCACTGCTCCAGGATGCTTTCTGGCTGCAAATGTCTGCATTCATTTGGAGACTTGCTTTTTTTTTCGTGTCTTTCACAGCTATTGCAACTTGTAGCTCTAGGAAAGGGTTGAGGGAGTTCATGTCTTTGCTGGCAGTGCTGGAGGAAAACCAACCAGTCCTCTCAAAGAGGAGTTACTCATGCTGTGAATTCACTGGGTAAATAAAGGCTGAATAATGGGAAGACTTACTCACATACCGTAACAGACACTCACCGCCATCCGGCCGTCTGGCCTTCTCCTCATACCCGCATTACTCCTTACTCTAAATGAGGGTAATGGGAATTAATACATATGTATTAGGGAGAGGAGAGGCCCTGGGGGACATGAGCTAAGTACCAGCACAATGCCCCTCTCTAGGTAGACAACAGGGTGCTTGGGAAGCACTGAGTAATGGTGGAATGATAAATCACGTATAGGTTTGTCAATATCTTGCCAATTAAGCTTTCTCCATTCCTGGAGAAAGGAATAGAACATTTCTGAGAAAAACACTGGCATCTGAGCAATTCAAACAGTTGCATCTTACTGTGTGCTGTTTCATGAGGGCCATTTCTTTCCCCACTGACTTTCATACTAATAAACAGTGGAAACTTTTTTTTAACTTCAAAATTGTGTCTGCAGGACTAGCAGTCGTTAAATAAAAAAAAAAAAATCATCCTACAACGCAATGCTCGATAAAGGATACCCTAAAAAGTGTGATGTGCTTGGCCAAACTGAATTTCTGAGCCACCCGTTAGGAGCCGAGTGTGTGATATGAGCAGATTTTTTTGTATGCTCACTTTCTCTCATTCCTATCAGTGATAGCTGTAGTCCCTGCTATTAATTATTTATATAATGCCCATATTGTGAAATATATATCATCCATTATGAACATTAGCCAGTGCTTCTCTGTGGCTTATATATCACAGTACTCTATCAACCTGCTGTATAAACAACCTCTCTCGTACACAGACCAGCATGATTGTCCTGATGAATTGATCTTGTTCAGACCCTGTGTACATATTAGAGCAATGTTTTATCATTATATAGATATACACACACACTCCATAGTCACTGGTGTTAAAATAAATATTGTGACTTTGTGGAGAGAATGGCCTCACTGAACAACCGGCGGCCTCAGATGGTCTTTATCAGCCATGCAGATAGGAGCGTGCCGGCGTGCAGCTTGGTTGTCTTGTTTTTTTGGGGAGTTCTTCCCATGTAACCCAGGAGAAGCTCTGTTCTTCATCAGATCAATCCTGTGAGATGAGCTCAGTCTGTGTGTGCAGGAGAAATCTTACCGCACCCTTCGGATCTGGTCAGTTAGACTTTCACTAAAGGTTTCATTCAGTTGATTAGCATTTTAACTATTTAGCAATGTATCCTAAGCACTAAGGGAAACATAAATGAATAATAATTCTTCGGAGAATGGAAGCACGAATGGCTCAAGGTCAAAATTGTTCTTTTTCAATAGCTTTACTGAGATACACATTGTATCCTACAATCCGCCCATGTAAAGCATGTAACGCGATTATTTTTTTAGTGTATTCAGAATTGTACAACGACCATCAAAATCAATTTGAGAGTAATTTATCACCTGTAAAGAAATCTGCCACCAAATAGCAATCATTCCCCATTTCTCTCTCCCCAAACCTCCTGACCCCAACCAATCAGTAATCTACTTTCAGTCTCTGTGGATTTGCCTAATCTGGACATTTCACATAAGAGGGGGCATACGATATGTAGTCTTCTATGGTTGGCAACTCACTGGGCATAATGTTTCATTGATTCACAAGTTAGCATATACCCGTGTCAGTACTTTACTCCTTTTTATTGCTGAATAACACTGTATTGCATGGCTACATCACTCTTGATGTTTGGTTGTGTGCTATTATGAGCAGTGCTGCTATGAGCATTTATGTATAAGTTTTTGTGCACATGCATGTTTTGATTTTTCCTGCACATTTATTTAGGAGTGGAAGTGCTGGGTCATATGGTAATTCCATGTTTAACTTTTTCAGGAGCTTCCAGATTGTTTTCCAAAGCGGCTGCACCACTCTTCATTACTATTAGCAATACTGAAAGGTTCCAATTTCTCCACATCCTTGTCAACACTTGTTATTATTTGCTATTTTAATTATAGCCATGTTTTGGATATGAAGTGTTATCTCATTGTGGTTTCAATTTGCATTCCCTTATGACTAATAATGTTTCATGTACTTACTTATTGGCCATTTGTGTATCATCTCTGAAGAAATGTCGACACAGATCTGTTGCAAATTTTTCAACTGGATTACTTTTTTCTTTTTGCTATTGAGAGTTGTTATTTGAGTTGTAAGAGTTCTCCACACATTCTAGATATAAATCCTATATTGGATGTATGATTTGCAAATGTTTTCTCCTATTCTGTGGGTTGTCTTTTCAATTCTTGATCGTCTCCTTTGAAGTACAAAAGTTTTTAATTTTGATAAAGTCTAACTTATCTATTTTTTGTTACTCATCATTTGGTCCCATGAAGATTTATTTCTATATTAAAGTCTTCTATTCCTTAAAAATTTTCATCCTGGTTTTCCTATCTAATATTGAAAGTGGGGTAGATAAATCTCCAATTACTGCTTTTGAATTGTCTGTTTCTCCTTTTGTCATTCTGCCAATTTTTGCTTTGTATATTTGGGGGCAGTGTTTTTAGGCACATCATGTTTATAAGGATTACATCTTCCTGATGAATTAACCTTTTCATCAATTGTAAAATTTACTTCTTTGTCTCTTATAGCAATTTCTTTACTCTGTTTTATCCAATATTATTGTAAGTATTCCAGCTTCTTATGCTTGCTTATAGCATGATGTATGGTATATTGTTTTCTATCCTTTTACTTTGCATCTTGAGTATATAAAGGATGCCCAAAGAACAATAAGAAAATGGCAAACAAACAATTCTTATTTTGTATAACCCAGCAGTTCCATTCCCAAGTATGTACCTGAAAGAGAGATGTATATGTACTTAAGGAAATGACACGTACTAGAATGTTCACAGAAGCAGTATTTGTAATAGCCTCAAACTGAAAATAACCCAAATGTACACTGATAACAAAATGGATATGTAATTTTTGGTGTATTCATACAATGGAGTATTATATTTTACTGAGAACAAATAATATACAACTACACCTGATAATATGGCTGGATCTCCCAAACAACATTAAGTGAAAGACCAATACAAAATAACATGTATGTATAAATCCATATAGTTAAGACATGAAAACAAATAAAATTAGTCTATGGTGTTGAAAGTCAGGATAGTGGTTACCCTTGGATGGATCGGTAGTGAAAGGGAGATTCTGGAGTGTGGTTTTTTTTGTTTGTTTGGGTGCTTGTGACTCAGTTGTGTTTACTTTGCCAAAATTAATTTATATATGTACTTTCCTACACACATATTAGACTTCAGCTAAAAAAATTTTGTTTTGTTTTTCTTTTTTTTAGAGACAAAATCTCTCTTTGTCTCCCTTATTAGAGTGCCATGCAGTCACAGCTCACAGCAACCTCCAGCTCTTGGGCTTAGGCGATTCTCTTGCTTCAGCCTCCCGAGCAGCTGGGACTACAGGTGCTCACCACAATGCCTGGTTATTTTTTTGTTGCAGTTTGGCTGGGGCTGGGTTTGAACCCGCCATCCTCAGTATATGGGGCCAGTGCCCTACTCACTGAGCCATAGGTGCTGCCCTACAGCTAAAAAAATTTTAAAGAAAGGTATTATTTAAATAATATATGGGATGCTTTATATTTTCTATAAAAAGCTGGCATATGCTGAAACCTGACAAAGATGTAGCAAAATTGTTTTTACCATGCCCACTTACAACTACAGATATAAAACACTTATATAAATACTAGTAAATCTAATCTATAATTGTATTAAAAGAATAATCCTCTAGGAAACCAGGAATTTAAGACTATCGTTGATTATGTCAATAGATAAAAAGAAACAAACTTTGTGTTCATTTTAATAAATGTCAAAAGACATTTAACCAAATTCAATATCCATTTCTGATAAAAGTTAAACAGATTACACATAGAATAGTCTCTCAAAATGATTAAAAAATTATCTCTAACCAGTAGCTTACATCATATTTAAGAGCAAAATGATAGAACATTGATAGTGTTTTCCAAATTTATTTTGTCAAGGTATGTGATTTAAATTATAATACGTTGAAAACTAACAGTATGCGCTCACGACATATACATAATACTATATTAAGATGGAACTTCTCTGTTGACTCAGAGTTTCATTTGAAGCCCTCAAATCTGACAGTAAGTACAATAATTGTTGAGTATCTCCACAACCTGAACCTCTTGGGTGGTGCTAGATTGTCATGCAGTATAGGCTAAGAAATCGTGAAATCCTCTGACAACCCCCTGCCCATCACTCCCCAAGCATGTGCAAAAGAAGACAAAGACTTACTGTTATTATCTCTTTTTTTTTTGGGGTAGAATGGCTAGTGGGTTGTATATTTTTCTCATGAAAGAAATAGAGTCTTCAAGTTAAGAAATAGGGTACTCACAGCATCCTACATTTAACTGTAAATGTTATAAGGGCAGATATCAAATCTATTCTTTTCCATAGTATCACCAGCACCTAACAAAGAGCCTGCAGCCAAGTAGATTTTAAATATTTGAAAAGTGAATGTAGGGTGACCAAAGCATTTAATACACCTAAAAATAAACTCAAAGAAATGTCTCCATATGGAGAAAACTACAAAACTTTACTGAGGAAAACAAAAGAAATACTTAGGTATAAATCTAACAGTATATATATAAGATCCACATAAGAAAAATTATAAAACTCTGATGAAAGTAATCAAAGAAGAACTAAATAAATGGAGAGGTATTCCATGTTCATGGATAAGAAGATGTAATATTGTCATTATGTTGATTCTTCTCAACTTAATCTATAGATTCAACATAATTCAAATTAAATTGCCATTGAGTTATTTGGTTGATATTGAGAATTTAATTCTAAAGATTACATGGAAAGGTAAGAACCAGAATAGACAACACAATAGTAAAGGAGAAGAGCAAAGACACTACCAGCCTTTAAGACTTACTATAAAGACAGTGTGATGCTGGTGAAAGAACAGATAAACAAATCAATGGATCAAAATAGAGGGTCCAGAAATAGATACATAAAAATTCAATTGACATTTGACAAAGGAGCAAAGGCAAGATAATGGAGAAAAGGTAGTCTTTTCAACAAATGGTGCTGGAACAACCCGACATCCTCATGCAAAATAAAGAATCTAGATGCAGACCTTATACACTTCGCAGAACATAACTCAAAACAAATTATAGATTTAAATGTATAATTTCTAGAAGATACCATAGGAGAAAATCTAGATGATTCTGGGTTTGGAGAAGACTTTTAAAATACAACACCAAAGGTCTGATCCATGAAAACAATAATTGATAGTCCAGATTTCATTAAAATTAAAAAGTTCTGCTCTGAAAAACACATTGTCAAGAGAATAAGACAAGCTACCAACTGGGAGCAAATATTTATAAAAGATATGTCTGATAAAGAGCTGCTACTCAAAATATACAAAGAACTATCTAAACTCAAGAAAATACAGAAATTATGTAAAAAATGGGCAAAAGATCTGAACAAAAATTTCAGTAAAGAAGGTATACAGATGGTTAACAAACATAAAAAGATGCTCTACATCACATGCCATTAGGGAATTGCAAATTAAAACAACACTGAGATACTACTATATCCCTGATAGAATGGTAAAAATTCAAAATACAGTAGAACCTTGGTAAATTGACCAGATAATTGACTGTCATGAACTGTTTCACATACAGAGGTGGTCAACATAAGGATCTAGGCATGCTGTACTGATACATATGGCATATCGGGTCTATAAACATTACGTCAACTTAAGGAGGTGGTCAACGTAGGGAGTTGGTCAACTGTGGAGGTTCTACTGTACTGACATCAACTGATGGCCAGGAATTGAGGCAACAGAAATGTCTTATATCACTAGTAAGAGTGCAAAATAGTACAGCCACTTTGAAAAACAGTCTGGCAATTTCTTATAAAACTGAACATACTTTTATCACATGATTCATCAGTCATGATTTTTGGTATTTATTCAAATGAGAAAACTTAAGTCTCCACAAAAACATACAAACATATGTTTAGTGCAGCTTTATTCATATTAGACTACAGGCACCCACCACAATGCCTGACTATATTTTTTGTTGTTGCAGTTGCCATTGTTGTTTATTTGGCCTGGGCTGGGTTCAAAACCACCAGCCTCGGTGTATGTGGCTGACACCATAACCACTGTGCTATGGGCACCAAGCCAGTCATGAGGTATGACTTTTTGGATGATAAACCGTAATCTAATGGCTAGGATTTTGTTGAGAATTTTTGCATCTATATTCATTAGTGAAATTGGTCTGAAGTTTTCCTTCTTAGTTGAGTTTTTTCCTGAAAAGATTCCTTCCTCCTCGATTTTTTGGAATAATTTCTACACTACAGGAATAA
>CAUYON010150527.1:0-10155 GCA_963573935.1 Arctocebus calabarensis | reverse complement strand
ATGAAATTTTGAACAGTTGTAAAATTTCACAGTAGAAATAATGTATAATGTTAGACCTGTAGAAAGTCAATCTTGTTAGAAAACTCACATGAACCAGGGGATGTAGAACACCAATTGCATAGCAGGCACTTATTAACTGAGCACAGAGTTTGCTGGACATCACCACTGGATAAAGCAGAGGGTTACATATGGCTACATAGCGGTCATAGGCCATCACTACCAGGAGGAAGCATTCTGCAGTTGCACTGGAAGCAAAAAAGTAAAATTGAGTGATGCACTCAGCTAGCGAAATCATGGCAGACTTGTCTAAGAAGTTGACCAGCATCCTAGGGGTCACAATGGTAGAGGTGCAAACATCTGCAAAGGTTAACCCACCAAGGAATAAGTACATAGGCGTCCGAAGATGAGGGCCAGATTAGAGCCATCAGTCCCAGGTTGCCCACCATGGTGATGCGGTAGACCACCATGAAAACGATGAAGAGGAGGACCTGCAGCCATGGTCGGTCTGTAAGTCCTGTGAGAACAAACTCTGTCACAAGAGTCTGATTTTCTGCTGACATAGCTACATTGGTCACTGGAATAAGAGAATTTGTGACAAATGCAATCACCAAAGACAACACAAAGCAGTAACTTTGTGTGTGTGTGTGTGTGTTTTAATTTATACATTTCAGTTTCCCATTTAATTGGTGGTTTTTAAAGTTCAACTTTCATCCCTTAGTAAGATTTGTTTATAAAGTCTGTGTTTGAGGACCTGACTCTAACATGGGAAAATACTGAAATGAATGCAAAAATTATTTGAAGTACATGGGCAGTGAAATTTGCCCCTACCCTCTTAGAGATTTTGATTGGCCCGAGAATTAAAAGCATACAAATTCATAGAAATTTTACATGACATCAAAGTCCACCTAAGTAAATGGAGACCCAAACGAGTGTCAAAACTAAATATCTTTACACTAGGCTGAACAAACAGAGGCCACGATGCAAAAGCAGCTCAACTATGTGGGTAGGCAAAAGGATCATAAGAACTATTTTAATGAAAACCTTGTTTGTATAGATTCATCTTAGATATAACTCCTCAGAAAAAAGAACAAAGTGTTTCTTTTCTGTCCCTCCTGGTACAGAAAGGGATTTTTGTTGTTGTTCTTGTTGTTTTTGTTTGTTTGTTTTAGAGACAGAGTCTCACTTTAATCACCCTCTATAGAGTGTGTGTCGTTACAGCTCACGACAACCTCCAACTCCTGGGCTTAGGCAATTGTCTTGCCTCAGCCTCTTAGTAGCTGGGAACACAGGTGCTCACCAGAATGTCTGGCTGCTTTGTTGCCGTTCGTCTGGGGCTGGGTTTGAACCCGCCACTCTCAGTATATGGGGCCAGCTCCCTACCCACTTAGCCACCAGCGCTGCTCAGAAATGGCATCTTTCATGTGGGAATTTCAATCTCCTATTTTCAGGAAGGAGAATTCATGTGGAAATTTCAATCTCCTGTTTTCAGAAAAGGAGACATTAGAAAACCCTGCTTGCATCTGTAGCTCATAATATTCTATACCCCAAAACTGCATATTTTGGAATAGCATGCTCTGCCATGCTTGAGAGGCAAGATTAACATCATGTAGCAGACCACTGATGGGGAAACAGGTCCAAATCTAAAATCTTTGCATGTGGGGAAATAAATAGACAAATTATTGAATATAGCCATAACTACATAATTTTCATGGCATGGTGGAAAAATCTCCAAACAATGGGAAAAGGCAACAAATATATTGAAGATATCTGTAACATAATTTACATACATAGGGTTAATACTTATAACACACACACACGTATACACATAGAGACAACACTTATACTCTTTTTTAACTTGGTAAAAAGAAGAGGACCCAATAAAAAAATATATGAAACAATACCGATAAATATGCCAACCAATGTTCAATCTCCTCAATAATTAGGAATATTTTTAAAATTTACACATCATTTTCACTTGTCAGAGAATCAAAAAGTAAAGTGAGATATAATATCTGATGACAGAAAAATGACAAAAGAATTGCTGCTTAAAATGTAAATTCTAACAGCCTTTTCAATCTGACATTCTCTATCAAAATTAGCAATTTTAAAAACTTGTCATCTAATGCTCTCACTCCTGGATATATATTCTACAAACAATGCCAACATACCCAAGAATAAAATACAAGAGTGTCTAATAAGTATCATTCATGAAGGCAAAGTCTGGAAACAAAAAGAACACACATCAACTATACAATTATTGAATAAATTATGGTAGAGTCTGACTGTAAGGTATTTTACACATATAAAGGAAAGGAATTTGAATTCCACAAGTTAGTGATAGGAAAATTTTCTCAATGTATTATTAAGTGAAATAAAAGTGAAGTTTAAACTTCTTTGTCTGATTTTTATAATTTTTAATTTTTGTTGATAAATATAATTAAAGGCCATGATATGTACATGGGTAAAAATGGATTTTCTTGCATGAATTATAATTCATCTCTAAATGAATTTTCACAATGAAATTTTGCAAATTCACGGGGGAAGTGAGGATAGAAAGATGCTTACCTGAATATTAGTAGAAATAAGAATAATAAAATTCTATTTTTTTCTTTAGCAAAGTGTATTTGACACTGGTAATTATAATGTAAAGTTAGAATAAAGTGACCTATACATTTTTCTTAGAAAATATCTGTTATTGTTGCTTTATGTTTCTGATACTTTCACTTTAAGTATTTGGTTATAAATAAAACTATCAAGAGAAGGTATGATTTTTTTTAACATAGTCAAAATTATTTAAAAATTATTTAAGATAGTGTCCAAATAGGGCTATCATTTTCATCATTTTTATACACATCCAGTACTTTTATTATATTTAATTCTTAAGTGTTTTATAGACTTTGTTGTTATTATGAATGTAACAAATGTATCCAGTATTTTCATGACATAATAAGATTTTCTTTTATGACTCATAAACTCTTTGTGAAAGAACATCCAGAGTTGAATATTTCCAATGTTTTGAGGTGAATTTATAACCTCCTATGCTCCTTGAAAGGGAAATAAATATGTATAACACACAAATATACATATGTACATATATATCTGAGTTAAAATAAATCATAATTTATTCACATTAAAACAATTTCTTAATTTCATAGCCCATACCTCTTGACACTTATAATACATAGAACTCAATATGACCATGAATTAGAACAACTATGTCTGATCAATAGGGAGACTGATGAATTCTCCATCTTCACTAAGCTTAAAAAAACATTAAGTTTATAAAACTAAAGAGATGCCCACAGGAATCCCTATTATAATACACACAACCCAAAAAATTCATTAGGGTGCATTTGACGAAAATAGGCTATGTAGATGTTATGGAAATGTGGTTTTCTTTCTAAAGTAGAGATTCTTTTCTAAATAAAGTGGCTTCGATTTCTTTGCACCCAAAACCTCAAAATGATAAATATTTTTATTTTCACATTATGAGTTCAGTAAATTACCAAAAAGTAATAAGGTTTGGAAATTGTTTTCTTTAAGAGTAATATGAAAAAAAACTTTCAGGATGGAGGAAAGGAGATAATGCTAGCTGTATTCATTGATTTTAGCCCTATTCACATGATCCTATGAAATTTTAAAAGTTATGCAATGTAAACACCATTAACTGACAGGCTTGAATTATTTACTTTCTGCAAAATCAAAAGTAATGTAGAAAGAAGCTGCTCAATTCTAAACGTTGTATACTATTAAAAAATATATAAAAATAATTTAAAGTTGCCAAATCATTCTTAGCATGATAACTTTAATTTTTCCTTTTTACTCCCTACTTCTATTAAAATTTATTATTTATGAAATTTTCTTATACACACTTCTCCTCTAGAGTAAAACATCTGCTCCTATCTGTCTAAATTTGATGTCTGGTTGAGAAGAATCTCAATGCCTCAATGGAATTTTAATTTCTTACATAGATATCTCATTTTCACCTAAAGACATATTGCAAAACTCTAAATAATAGAAATTATAGAAATCACTGTACTCTCACCCAGTTCCCGCAAAAAAGTGATACTTTTCCTGAAATAATATAAAAAATGCAGAAATGAGGCAGTGATTACTTACACACTGATTTTTACTAGTCAATTCAAAATAAATGAAGATAATGTGTATTACTTTTATTTACATATTTGTTCTTTTCAAAAAAATGAAAAGAAAAAAAAATATTCCCTCTATGCTTCCAGAGGATTCCCTATAGGATGAAGTCAAATTTGCTCTACAGAGCATTGTGATTTAATTACCATTTCACTCCCACAACTAACTGTAACCATTAAAAACTGTTACAATCCAAAGAGACTACTGTGGGGCCATCTTACAAAACATTAATGATGATATTTTAGGAAATATTTATTCTCCATTCTCTTTTTTTCATTTACAATGGCATCATCCAAATACCTCCTTGGCATGATTCTTTGGAAATCAAAAAGTTACATTAGAATCACCATGTCCACATTTGAAATCAAGATCATCTGTTACGTCCCTACCCTGGTTAACTTCCAGTTCTTTATCTTAGATAATAACATCACTAAACAATCGGTTATGTGGGCCATAAACTAGGAAGATATCCTTGATACCAAACTCTCCTTCAAACTCCATGAATCAACCATTGTCAAGTCATATAAATTTCATTTTTCTAATGTCTCTATCAGGCAACTTCTCACCCTCTCCATAAGCACAACTAAATTCAAGCTACATTCATCTGCTGCATATACTATTGAAATACCCTAGTATATCTGCATCCACCAACAGTCCCATCTATCTGTTTCATTCTCTCCTCTGACCCAAGACAGATCTTCTAAAATCCTAAACTTGCCATTCACAACCCTATTCCACCTGCTATTATGGGACGAATTGTGTCCCTCTCGCACAAATTCACATACTGAAATGAAACCCTAACCCACCAGTAGCATATATTTAGAGGCCTTTATGGAGGTTATTAAGTTGAAATGTGACAAAGGAAAGTTGAACACAGACAACTGCTATGGGTAAGTAGAAGAAATACCATGGGAAGAAACAGCAAGCAGGCAGTCATAGGAAAACTGAGGAAGGCATCTGAAAAATCGATCCTGCAAATAATTTGATCTTGGACTTCCAACCTCCAGAACTGTTAGAAAATAAATTTCTAGAGGTAAGCGCAAGATGGCCAACTGCAGCCAGCCTCTGACTGAAGCTTCTGTTCAGAGGGAAGGATAACGTCCAGAAAGTACCCAATTAAGCTGAAGACTGGGAGCCAAGCTGAGAGAGAAGAGTAATAACTTTAGGTCACCTCTGCTGAAGCAAGCTGCAACTCCAAGAAAGCAAATTTCAGGTTCAAAATTCATCCCAAAGGAAAAGTGTCAGTCCCTTCCTCCAAGAAAGTTGTGTTTCTTTCTTTCTTTTTTTTTTTCTCTTTGTTTACTCCTGTAGGTTTTCTACAGGTAAGTGGTGAACTGAGGACCTCTTGTCTCACCCTATAGGTGAAAGCTATAGGAAATGGAGTGTACTTCTCCAGAGGGACTGTGTTGTGACTCTGAGCACTCTTATGCCAGGCAGAAAAACAGAACTAACGTTTTCCCTACCGTGCTGAACTTCCAGTCCACCCTTCTCCCCATGCCTGATGAACCAAAAGCCTAACCTCTGCAGAGACTGCAGGAGAAGGCTCAAGAGCAGCATCCTCCACCCTGCTGGACCAAGTGCCACAACCCTCACCACTGGCTTTGCTAGAGCTGTGGGTCCAGCACCCTGCCTCCACTTAGTTAGAGCCTCAGCTCCAACCCTACTGGAGCCCAGGGTTCTGTGCCCCATCCTCCATGCTCAGCCCTGTGGGAGACTTGGTGCTGCACCCCACCTGCCTGGCCAGAGTCCTGAGCCCAGTACTCTCCTTGCTGAAGTCACCTGGTGCCAAGCATTATCAGAACCATGTGCAGCATCCTCCACCCTGCTTCTGGATCTATGTGCCCCATGCTCCCAGAGTTGTTTGTATAGTCAGAACTACCTGGCTGTGGCAGTCACCTAGGAGCTGTGCAGGCTCACTTCTCTCAAAGATACAGCAACAATAGAGCAATCCTGCCAGGGTCTAATATTGAAGAGACACCTCCCCAGCTCTGAGGACTGCCAGAGGAAACCATAACTCACTCTGTAGGGATACCAGTGCTGCAGAGCAGCAGGGTCAAAGGCATGGTTGCTGAGGAAGAAAAGCATTTGCTGACTTGTTACCCTCAGGATTAGACTGAGGTCAAGTGGAACACTAGTCAGTGGCTATTGAGTACCCACAGCAGTCAAGCCTAAACTTCCCCAGAGCACTAGTGGCAGAGGATAGTGGTCAGGCTGAGGTGACATTGACCTTCCTTTGCCTCTGACAGGTATCCCAGCACATTTTCTTATTGGAAGGAGCAGGACCTCAGCCCTGTGGGGTCACCAGCTAATTGATGTGAAACAGGAACAAAATGGAGAAAGAGGCACAGCCCTCTGGTCCAACTCTGCTACTGAGTGGGCCTTTCTGATTCAACAGAGCACCTGAGGGAGTCAAATTTGAGCACCCAATAGATCTCCACCATATAGTTGCTGGAGAACTTTCAAACTCTCCCACTTGAGAGTTTGTACTGACTGGGTCAATATGTTTGGAACTCCTAACCTGGGCCAATCACCCAAGCACCATCTAAGGTGGTATCCTGGATGTTTGGTAATGGGAAGAATGTCAGTCCCAGATCCTTGACAAAGGAACCTAGGAACTCCCAATCTAATTTCACCTTACCTACCCATCTAGCCAATGGTGAAAAACAATCATAAGGTGTACAGAAACCCTCTGGCAATATGAATAATCAGAGTAGATCAACCCCCCCCCCCCAAGGAACGATATGGCAGACATAGCACAAGATCCCATTTATAAACAAATGGCTGAGATGTCAGAAATCAAGTTCAGAATTTGGATAGCAAATATGATCAATAGAATGGAGTAAAGATGGAATTAGAATTTCAAAGAGTAATTCAAAAGATGTCTTGATAATTCAACAAATTCAAAGACAAAGTCACCAAGTATTTTGACAGATAAAGGCAAGAAATTGTAGCCCTCAAAGATCTGAGAAATAGAGTAAAATTTCTCAGTAACAGAATGGAGCAGGCAGAAGATAGGATCTCTGACATTGAAGACATAGCTTTTGAACATTCCCAAATGTTCAAAGAGGAAAAAAAGTGGGGAACAAAAACAGATCATTCTCTCAGAGAGCTCTTGGATAATTTGAAGAGATCTAATTTCACTTTATAGGAATACCTGAAGGTGATGAGGTTGCTGTGAAGGTTACAGAGTCATTACTTCATGAAATAATCAAAGAGAATTTTCCTGATATGCTAAGAGAATCTGAAATTCAGATAACAGACAGTTTCAGAACATTGCCATAACTTGGTCCAAATACAAATTCTCATAGGCACCTTATAATTAGCTTCACCAAAGTTACTATGAAGGAGAAAATTCTACAAGCCTCCAGATGTAAGAAAACCATAACCTACAAAGGGAAGAACACTAGAATGACTGCATATCTCACTGCTGAAACCTTTCAAGCTAGAAGAGAGTGGTCATCAACCTTTAATTTCCTTAAACAAAATAACTTTCAACCCAGGATCCTATATCCAGATAAACTGAGTTTCATCTATGATGGAGAAATTAAATACATTAATGACATTCACATGTTGAAGAAATTTGCCGTAACTAAACCAGCTCTCCAGGGTAGTCTCAGACCTATGCTCCATAATGAAAAGCACAATCCTCCACTATAGGTGAACAGCCTATATGTCTTTGACTCTGAAAGGCTGAGAGTGAGCAGGTAAAAAGTCTTATTTTACAGTCTAGAGGGACCAAGTCAGAACTCTACAAGGCCTGTAAGTCTTGTCACTAGGAGGTAAAATTCCTGTGTCCATTGACTGACTGGGAGGCTGGGGCCTGCAGGCAGGTCAATGGTATGTCTTAAGAAAATCCTGGCTGTGTTCTTTAAGACAACAATTAACTGCCTCCAGATGGAAAGAGAATTCAAAAAATGAGTATTCAAGCAGCTTTTCTCCCCCACTGTGCTCAGTGACCTTATCTAGATGGGGGTAAAATAATGATATTATTCCAAGGTTGTTATTCTAAGAAAAGTGAAAAACAAGAAGGAATGTATATCAGTTAATCAGTAGACTTTTAGATGCTAGTAAGAGAATAGTCAATTTTTACAATGTAGTCATATGATTATTAATTAATGGTGTGTACGTGCAAACCTGGCTATACAAGCTGGGAAGAAATAAAGTTACTTTGCTAATTGCCACCAAGAAAGCTCATAGCCCTCTTTATTGTATACTATTTCAAATGCTGGTTTACACTCTGCATCACCAAACACCTGAGAGGACTTTCACGCAACACTCCATCACCAAAGTAAAGTCACTCAGAAACTTTTGATCAAATTCCAACTTACACAGTGGTGAAAAGATTAAAAATGTCCACTCTACTTTTGAAAAATTAGATACCCAAAATACTATCTGGCTTATTAATACTCTCAATTACTGTGAATGGCTTAAATGGCTCAATAAAGAGGCACAGATTGGCTGAATGGATACAAAAACTCATGCCAGACATCTTCTGCATTCAAGAATCTCACCTTACCTTAGAAGATAAACATAGACTCAGGGTGAAGGAGTCTATTTCCAATTCAGTGAAATGGAAATCAGAAAAAAGCAGGTATTGCAGTTTTATTCGCAGATACAATAGACTTTAAATCAACACTTAACATGATGAAATTTGAATTATTAACATTTATGTACCCAACCAGAATGCACCTCAATTTATAAGACAGACTCTAACAGACATGAACAACTTGATTTCCTCCAGCACCATAATAGTTGGGGATTTTAACACTCCTTTGGTAGTGTTGGATACATCCTCCAAAATGAAGCTAAGAAAAGAAATTTTAGACTTAAACTTAACCATCCAACATTTCCATTTAACAGACATCTACAGAACATTTAATCCCAACAAAACTGTATACACATTCTTCTCATCAGCCTGTGGATCATCCTCCAAAATCGATCACATCTTAGGTCATAAGTCTAACCTCAGCAAATTTAAAAGAATAGAAATTATTCCTTGCATCTTCTTGGACCATCATGCAATAAAAGTTGAACTCAGTGACAACAGAAATCTGCATACAAAAACACAGAAACTAAATAACCTCATGCTGAATGATAGATGGGTTATAGATGAGATTAAGAAGGAAATTGCCAAATTTGGGGGGGAAATGATAATGAAGACACAAACTATCAAAACCTCTGGGATACTGCAAAGACAGTCCTGAGAGGGAAATTTATAGTGTTGCAAGTCTTCCTCAAAAGAACAGAAAAAGAGGAAGTCAACAACTTAATGCAACATGTCAAGCAACTGGAAAAGGAACAACATTCCAACCCTAAACCCAGCAGAAGAAAAGAAATAACTAAAATTAGAGCATAACTAAATGAAATTGAAAACAAAAGATTCATACAACAGATCAACCAATCCAAAAGCTGGTTTTTTGAAAAGATTAATAAAACTTTGGTTAATCTAACCAGAAGTAGAAGAGTAAAATCTCTAATTTCATTAATCTGAACTGATAAAGGCCAAATAACAACAGACTCCTCAGAAATTCAACAAATCCTTAATGAATATTACATAAAACTCTATTCTCAGGCATATAAAAGTATGAAGAGAATAGATCAATACTCTGAAACATGCCACTCTCCTAGAGTTAGCCATAAAGATGTGGAAATGTTGACTAAGCCTATATCAAGTTCTGAAATAGCATCAACACTAAGAAATCTCCCCCAAAAGAAAAGCCCAGGACCAGATGTCTTCATATCAGAATTCTACCAAACCTTTAAAGAGAAACTAGTGATTGGGAGCAAGATGGTGGATGAGTAACAGCTTCCTTGCGGCTAGGCACGGTAAGACTGGGGAGAGAGGACTTCAGGCATCTCTGCCAGCTGGGATCTGCCCAGAAACTTCCCTTTGGGGACACAGGGAGACAGCGTGAGGCTTCTGGACACCCTGAGGAAGGCTAAAGCGGCGGAGATTGGGCAAGTGGTTGCGTCTGTTCATTTGGTCTGATCCTGTCGGCAGCTGTG
>CAUYON010150525.1:0-38480 GCA_963573935.1 Arctocebus calabarensis | reverse complement strand
AAACAGTTTGATGAAAACATTTCAGATTGTATACGAAACCAGCATATTGCACTAATGTACACAGCTTTGATTTAATAAAAAAAAAAAAGAAATCACCCATTAAATTTAAAAACTATACATTAGATAAGGTGTTAATATCCAAAATATATGCATATGGAATTCACACAACTCAATAGCAATACAACGAAAAACAAAAAGTAATTTAAAAATGAGCAAAAGATATGAATAGCATTTTTTCAAAGAAGACATACTAATGGAGAACAGTGATGTGCACAGATTCACAACATCACTAAGCATCATGAAAATGTGAATGCAAACCACAATTAAATATAGCCAATTAGATATGACCTCTATCAAATTGTGGTTAAGATGGCTATTATCTCCCTTTCTCTCTCTCACACACACACACATACACACACACACACACAAAAGCAATGACGAATATTGGTGAGGTTGTAGAGAAAAGGATCTCTTGTGCACTGTTGGTTGAAATGTAAATTAATAGTGCCACTACAAAAAAACAGTATTGAGGTACCTAAAAAAAATTAAAAATAGGACTACTGTACCGTCAAGTAACTAATTCCACTACTAGGTATACTCAAAAGAAGTGAAATCTGTATCTTGACGCTCTATGTCTGCAGCCCCATGTTCCTGGTGGCATTGTTTACATTGGCCAAGATATGGAAACAATTTAAGTTTCCACCAACAGATGAATGGGCAAAGAAATTTTTTACACATAAGGGTGCATATGATTAGTTTTACACTGTTTGATTTTGTTAGGTAAAGTCCAAGTTGTAGTTGAGCCCTTCACCCTGGAGGCATGCCATGGACCCCTACATTGTGCCTGTTAGGTGAGAGCTTTCTTAACTGCCTTCCTCCTCCTCCTCCTCCTCTGTTCTTTCTACCCCGTCCCTCCTCCACTACTTCATGTTTTTATCTTGTGTAGGCATGTACTTATTCATTTACTAGTTTCATATTAGTACAAGTATGTGGATACTTGCTTTTCAAGTCCTCTGATACTTAATTTAGGAGGATGTCCCCCAAATTCATCCAGGTAGATACAAAAGATATAAAGTCCACATCTTTCTTTATGGCTGAAGGTATTCCATGGTATACAGATATCATAGTTTATTTATCCATTCATGAGCTGATGGGCACTTGGATTGTTTCTACATCTTGTTGACAAAGAAAATTTTTAAATTAAAAAATATACTAAAATGTAGAAAAGTGAATCTTCATGGCATATATTCAGAAATTCTTCATGTATTCATAGCCAAGGCATAATCGTTTGTGTACATATGTTACCTTTTGCCTGTTCTGTCTTTGAATTTATTCACCATCTGTAAAATTCTCCTTTGGATTACTCTGAGAGATGGCAAACTTTAGGAATAAAGTCTTAAAAGTCCAGGATTTTATCATTCAATTTTGGGTTAGTTTTTTCCTTCTGAAGTCTTAATCAAGGCTATACCTAAAAATATAGACTTTGTTTTAAAAATCACATACATCCATGACAGCATAAACCATAATTAGGGAGCATAAAAATATTATCTGATTTTGAGAACCCGCTCTCTTTATTATCATACTTGCAAAGTGATGTCATTCTTCTCATAAATATTTTGCATTGAATATTATAGTTATTTTTCATTGAAATATTTATGTTAACATGTAATAGGTTTGTTAATGCATATTTAAATAAAAATATTTAATTTTTAAATTTTTAATTGTTGTATGTATGTATATATATACACATTATGTCGATAAATAATACTTGAATGTATTTATAGGGTACATATGATGTTTAGTTATAGGCATACAATGTATAATAATCAAATCAGAGTAAATGCGGTAACCTTCATTGCAAGTATTTATTTCTTGTGTTAAGAATATTCCAAATCTACTCTTTCAGTTGTAATCACTTTTTTGTGCTATCATTGTTCATTCTATCTAACTATCTAACTTTATTATTGTACCCAGTAACCATACCCTGTTGCCTTTCCCCACCTCCTACCCTTCCCAGTCTCTAGTAACTAAAATTCTACTCTCTCTTTCCATGACATGAATACTTTTAATATTTAATTTCCAGTGAGAACATGTGAGATCGGTCTTCCTGTGTGTGGCTTATTTTCCTTAACATAATGGTTTGTATTTACAACTACATATTTGCAGACAATGAGATTTCATTCTCTTTTGTGGCTGAATTTATTCCATCCTGTTTATCTACCACATTTTCTTTACCCATTTATCCATTGACAGGCATTTATGTTGATCCCAAATATTGGCTATTGTGAACAGTGCTAAAATAAATATGGAAGTGCAGATGTCTTTTTAATATACTGTTTTCCTTTTTTTTTTTTTTTTTTTTAACAAAATGGTAGGCGATAATGAATATTGGTGAGGATGTAGAGAAATGGGAAGCCTCATACACTGTTGGTGGCGATGTATACCAGCATAACCATTGTGGAGGACAGCCTGGTGGTTCCTTAATAAACTTAAGATAGGACTACCAAGTGACTCATCAGTCCCACTGCTGGCTGTAAATAGTGTCTAAAACAAATTATCTTAATCCATTTTCTTTCATTTCAAAGTTACCAAGTAGAACACCAAAGTGAATATCAGGCAAAAGGAATTAGGCATTTGGATGGGTTTCTTTGCAGTCACTATGTCTTGTGTTGCATTTAGTATCTGTTTCTCTATGTCCGTGTCATGTGTGGCATCAGTTTTAAGGGATCTGTTGCAAGCAAACACCAAGATACTAACACTAATATGGCCCAGAGCAAGGCAGTTAAGTTGTAGAGACTTCAGGTTATCTCTTGATAAAATTAAATATATATCAGTGTATATAAAATAATGGAGTAACCTGTCCAAAAAGTCTAAGTCTATTCAAAAGAGATCTGTAATGGATTTTTTTCTAGGACTCTTTGCAGAGCACATATCTTAAAATGTTCAATTTAATATTTCAAAGTACATGTATCTTTCTTATTCTAAATTTAACTATGCCAGATTTTAAAATACACTATGAAAATCATAAGCATTTTATTTTTAATAAACTATATTTAAATTTTTTTTTACAATAGTGAGCTTCTTGGATTTTTAAATATTAGTTTAACTTTTGTACATAGAAAAATATCTACTCACCATAATTTCTTCCACATTTTATTAAGTCACAGCGCTGTAGAAATGTTGGATTAACATCAAAGGGAAACAATTAAAATTCTCTTTTAATTTGACCTTAGAGTAATCCCCATATTTATTTTAACATATACCAGAAAGGAATATCATATTGTTCATACAAAATTAATTAGGAAAGCCAGGCGCAGTGTTGAGCATCTGTAGTTCCAGCTACTCCAGAGGATGAGGAGGAGAGATTACTTTAAACCAGGAGTTCAAGGTCTAGGTATTCAAGGTTATGGTTGTGCCTGCAATTAGCCACTGCTCTCCAACCTGGACAATGTAGCAAGACCTCATCTCTGAAAAAGACAAGAAATAAACAAAATAAAACAAAACTGAAACTAATCTGGAAAACATCTGGGTACTTGATCTCTCTTTTTTTTTTTAGACAGAGTCTCACTCTGTTGCCCAGGCTAGAGGGCCGAGACAGCCTAGCTCACAGCAACCTCAAACTCCTGGGCTCAAGCATCCTCTTGCCTCTGCCTCCCAAGTAGCTGGGACTACAGCTACTAATTTTTCTAATTTCAGTAGAGATGAGGTCTCATGTTTGCTCAGGCTGGTTTTCAGCTCTTGAGCTCAAGTGATCCCATTGCTTTGGCCTCCCCAAATGCTAGAATTATAGGTATGAAGGCGTGAGCCACCATTCCCAGCTCAGGTGCCTGACTTCTTATACAAACTTTGAAAATGTTGACAAATTAAAGTTTACTTTTGAGCCAGAATGCTCTTGGGGGAAAAATATTTCTATTCCTTTGTTTATCTTCTCACATAAAATATTAATTATAGACACATTCTTCTTTTTTTTCCTGTTCATTTTGACAAAGAAAAGAATCTCAGTTCATCCTCATAAATTTCCTCTGGGACCTAATGTGTAATTACTGCCAAGATACTTTGATAGATGGTAGTTTGGAAAGATTAAATGATTCCTATGATGTGACAACATAAAGTCTCTATGCAGGGAAGAGAATGGATTTTAGGTCACTGAGGTAATCATTGAGAAGCCTTCTCTACCTTTTAATTTCAAATAGATTTTAGTCTTCCAATAGAATTAAAACAGTTGTTATAAGCCATGTGTTGAATATGGGTTGTTTAGTTAATACTCAAATCCACCTCCCTGACTTTTCTAATAGAATGCAAACTCTCGTTCTCTTTCTTTAGTCCATTAAAATACATTGACTTTAATTATGTTTCCTGATTATATATCCACATGAGAGATGTTCGTTACTGACCAAATAGTATCTATGTGTTAAGATGTGGTTCAGGCCTCTCCTTCAACCGTGCCCTATTTCTGCCTATCCTATCAAATCCTAATAAGGCACCCTGGGTTCCATGTTTAAGTATAGTTAATTTATTCTGTTTACATAGAACACTTTGTCATCAGCCCCAGCCTTAAATTGAACATCTACTGAGTGCCGAATAATTATTTATTGAACCAGAAAATGTGAAAAAGACCAAAGTGAAACCAGGAAAGAATTTTACTTACTTCTCAGGGATAACAAAATGCAACATTTTGTTTAATTTAACAATAATATATAGTTTCACATAGCTGCAAGAAAGATAGAGAAATGTTCTCAACACAGAGAAATGAGAAACACTCCAGATGACAGTTATGTTAATTACCCTGATCTAATCATTATACTTCATATGTATTGAAATATCCCTGTGTACCTCATAAATTTTGTACAATTATTTTGCGTTATTTAAAATGATAAAAATAATTCTGCCTCAGTACTATGCCTTTGTTTAAAATTTAAATTTTTTGCCATATTTTTTAATGTAGAAAATGATTATTAAAATAGTAAGTATCTCAACTTATGAATCTGACTTATATGGGTATCACTGTAACTGCTGTCTGCAGAGGTATACTCTGACTTGTGCTATCTGCATAAAATATTCAAGTAAACACATAGTGATACATCTATGCATAGAAAAGTCATCTGAACTCAGTCTTTTGATTCTGACTGGATTAGCAATATGTTTATGTGTAACACTAGAAATGATGCATGTTCCTGTACAAGTGTTAACAGTACAACAATAGTCTATGCAATGTAGTGGTTAAAATGAATTGTAGTTCTATCAAAACAATAAAGTTGTGTCTACTGGAAAAATAAAAAAATAAAGTGATAAAACAAAATTAAAAATTACACAGACAAAAAATGTAAAAAATATGTTTAAAGATTTTAAAATTCCAGTTTATGAATATACATATTTTTATCTACCTACAGCACTTATTTTGCTATCTTTATAAATTATGGCTCCAGAAATAATATAAAATACAACCAGGGTCCACAGGAACACATTGATAGAGTGTTCCTTCTATCAATTAACAATTTATTATTAACAATTATTTACTGGCATAAAATTTAAGTCCACACAGAATTCAGCAGAATGTAGTTTAAACAGTTTTATGTTGTTTAAAATTATTTTTCCAATAATTTGATAATACAAACAAAACTGCTATGAAAATGTCTGTGAATGAATTGTCTTTTCAGAGGTTGCCACATAATTGGAATTGATGTTAATACACTTGTTGAATGTTTTAATTAGTGACTAAAAATAGTAATTCCTTCCTTGTTTGAAAAGATTTAAGAACAAAAATCATATCGGAACTATTTAATACACATGTCTGTAAAGTTCCTGATAATATTTGGCTAAATTTTTGTGGTGAGATATTTATTACATCTCACAAGAAGCAGGAAAATTATAAAAGCAAGTACTTGAGTGCAATATCTTTGGTCATATGTTCACATTGTACCGGGAAACAAAAAATTCAGGAAAAATGAACTTTATGTTTTCAAATACTTAAGTTTCTAAGTAGGCCCCAGATTAGTTTTAATGATATGGAAAAAAAGCATTTGTAAAACTATTCAAATGAAACTTTATTATGTATAAAATACATAAGTGTCATGCTTGCCTAAAACTGTTATTAATTCTTTCTTTTTTTTTTAATTTAAAATTTTTTTGTTGTTGTTTTTATTGCAGTTTTGGCCAGGGCCAGGTTTGAACCTGCTACCCTCTGTATATGGGACTGGTTCCCTACTCCCTGAGCCACAGCGCCACCCTCACTTACTCTTTCTAATATATTTAAGGAACACTAACGATGTATTAGACTTTCAGCTCTGAGCTCTGACTTCATATCTATCACATGAAAAATCTAGATAGTAATAAATATCACATATTATTTGGAGAAAAGAGAAATAATTAGTATATGGGATAGCAATTTAACTTTAAACAGAAATTAATATTGTGGTGACATTAATCTTATTAATATCATATTCAGTACAACATTGTTAGTTTTTCATATTAAATTTTTATTTAGCTATTAAGAAGCTAGATAGCAAGAAATTGTCTCCAAAATTAGAACAGCAGGATGGTCAGTGCCATGTGTAACACTACTGACATGGCCAGATTACTTTTATTCTAGCATGATTTATTCTAAGTCAACTTTTTATTAGTTGCCTATACAACATTTAAAAACAAAATAAGAGAGAACAGGAAAAGGAAATACTTTGGGCCTTTCTGTTATTACTTGTTTTTTGTTTGTTTGTTTTTTAATTTTCAAGTGCTTTTGCCTCAAAAGGAATTTTAAAATAGATTTTAGTAGTTTTCCAGTAAATGATCCCATTTTAAAAAGATATTGGACACTTCAATAGAGTTGCAGATGAAATGGAATTGACCAGTTTCCATTTAATGATGCACAAAAATAAAAGAGGGCTCTAACCTTAGAAGTTAAAAGCTGAAAGTGGAGATGATTGATGTCTAAAACACTTTGAGAGATGTGTATACAGTAACTTCAGATCTTTTTATTTGATCTCTAATTACTAGAATAAGGGTTACTTGTCACACTTAAAAGTCATTATAAACATTAGAAAGTCTCTTTCCAGAAAGACAATTTTGTTGAAAGACATAGATAGATTCAAGAATAGTTCAGATAAATTAATTGATGGCGGTTGCATGTCAGCTTGTCAATGGAATTTAGGAATCCTCAATGTACCATCTTGAGAGCTCCCTTCCCACAACGCTTAAATGATTGATTATTACTCCAGGATGACATTTTTTCATATATTTTCACATTCTTTCCGGTAATAGAAACATTTAATAATTCTTGTCATTTGTTCAATAATTGTGTAGCTGTAAATTATTTGTTACATTGCCAGAGAGTCATAACCCTAGTGTTTTTTGTTTTTCTCACCCTCTTAAATCCTAAAAGCAGCCTTTAAAGAAGAGTGAAGATCCAGCATACATCACAGTGGCAAAGGCCTTGTTTTTTGAAGCTAATGTGAGGGATGTAGCCTTATGTCACTAGCTTTTGAGGAGTGGATGCTTCCTCTGCCTTAGCCTAAGAGCGGGCACTGGCTTCCTCAGGGAAGAGGCCGTAACCATGCTAACTTGTCCTCCACTCAGGGCAACTTTCTTTCTTTCCATCTTTAATTTTGACCCACTTTTGTACATTTGTATTTTAAGATGCTCATTGACACATAATTTATGCTTTGCATCACACCACGTTTTTAATATTACATCTAGTGCCAATAATAATGTTTTTAATATACGTGTGTGTGTATGTATCACTGCGGCAACATTCTCTAAGGAAAATCCTGTCTTAAATAATGAAATGAGTTTATTGTTGTGTGTCTCTTCTTTCCACTCAAAACCCAAGTTCCTCTATGGAGGAAATATGTCTTATAGGTCTAATATTGTCTTGTGGAATATGGAACTCATTGAGAAACTGACATCTACATGTTCTTATGCCTCACTCATTTCTGTAATTTTGATCAGACCACTCATGATTTCTGAATATTAGTGATTGATTTCATGCATTAATATTTTTAATTTATTTAAAAAAAGAAGTTGGGCGGGGTGGCTCATTCCTAGCACTCTGGGAGGCTGAGGCATGTGATCTCAGGAGTTCAAGACCAACCTGAGCAAGAGCTAGACCTCATCCCTACTAAAAAATAGAAAAAAATAGCAGGGCATTTTGGTAGGTACCTGTGGCTCCCACTACTCGGAGGCTGAGGCAAGAGCTTAGCTTGAGCCCAAGAATTTGAGGTTGCTGTGAGCTATGACCCCCCCACCCCAGCACTGTACTCAGAGTGACAGAGTAAAACTCTGTCTCAAAAAAAATTTATTTTTAATTATTGTGGGTACATAATCGTTGTATTCATTAATAGGATACTGTGATATTTTGATACAGGTATACAATGTGAATTAATCAAACCAGAGCAACTGGAGTGTCCATCACCTCGAGCATTTATCATTTCTTTGCATTAGGAACATTCGATTATTTTAGTTATTTTTAAAGTACACCTTAACTTATTGTTGACTACAGACACTCTGGTTATACTCTCAAATATTTTTCGTTCTAACTAACTACATTTTTGCTCTCATTAACCATCCCCTCTTTATTGATTCTCCCTGCCACCCTTCTCAGCCTGTTAACCATCATTTCACACTTTGTCTCCATGAGTTCAAATGTTACAATAGTTAGTTCACATAGGAGTGAGAACATATGTACAAGATCTGTCTTTCAGTGCTTGACTAATTGCAATTAACATTGTCCAGTTCCATCCATTTTGTTGAAAATGTCAAGATTTTATAATTTTTTTGGCTATAGTATGCCATTTTGTATATGTACCACCATTTCTTTATCCATTCACCTGTTGGTGAACACTCAGGTTGATTCCAAATCTTGGCTATTGTGAATAGTGCTTCAATAGACATGAGAATGCAGACATATTTTTGATGTAATGATTTCCTTTTTTTTTGGATATATACCTAGAAGTGGGATTTCTGAGTCGTAAGGTAGTTCTAGTTCTAGTTTTTCGAGGAACCTTCATACTGTTCTCCATAGTGGCTGCACTAATTTACATTCCCACCAACAGCTTAGTCGGGGTTCCCTTCTCTGACTGATTTTCCCTGCGCTGGTTCAGACCTACTCAGGGAGGGTATCAATCGATAGACAGCCTCAGCTTGTAAGTAGCTCTCAGGACTGAAGTGATGCTCATACCCAGAAGGGGCCAAACTTGATTAGCAAAATTCCTAAATAATTTTGTTTGATTAGAAATCTTTCTCAAACACGTGTAGTGGAAGTTACTTTTGTACAAAATTATTACAGAAATAAAACTGATTAATTTTGAAATTCAGAGTCATGTGAGTTCCTCAAGACTATCATTGCCGTTAGGCAGATGGAGACAGTTGACTGTGTTCACTTTACATGTCACTTCTCAATCCATACCTCTCATCCACAATAATCAATGATCTTTATTATTAAAGGAGCCAAACATGGTAAGATTTCATATCTGGAAGCTAAATTAAAAGTTTCATATACTGCTGACTTTATTTGGTTGCACCTAGGAAAACAAAAGCAACTTTAAAAAAATAAATTATGATATCTGTTTGGGCTATCAGAAGCAAACGAATAACACTTACAGTCCATCATGAGACATCAGTTAAAATTAGTGGGATATTCTACTTACCTGATTTTTGCATGCTTCTTAAAAATACAAACCATTTTGAGGGTTTTTATAAATAATATATTGTGATGGTTAATTTTATTTGTCAACTTGATTAGGCCACAGATGCCCAGATATGTGGTTAAACATTATTTCTGAGTATATTCATGAAGGTCTTTCTGGAAGAGATTAGCATTTGAATTGTCAGACTGGATGAAGCAGATAGCCCTCCCAATGTGGGGACGTAGCATCCAATCTGTTAAGGGCCTGAACAGAACCTAAAGGTGGGGGAAGGATGGATGCGCTCTCTGCCCAGCTGAGCAGGGAGTTTGATCTTCTGCCCTTGACATTCCTGGCTTTTAGGCCTTCAGATGCAGTCTGGAATCTGTACCATTGACTTTCTAGCTCTCAGGCCTTCAAACTACACAACCAGCTTCCTAGGACTCTACCTGGCACATGCAGATATCATGCGATTTCTTAACCTCCACAACTGCATGAGCTCTATGAGGCAATACCTTATGATAACTTTCTTTCTTATGATAACTTTGTACACCAACACATATACACACATATACACACACATGTGTGTATGGGAGATGAGATATTCTCTTTTTCTTAGTGGAGAGAAATTTTGACCCTACCTTATGGCCACATCTGATTATATACAAATATACAATATTATATAATATATATATATATATATATATATATATATATATATATATTTGTTTGTATCCAGTTGGATTTTATACTAGGGGTGCCAAAAAATGTATATTCATTTTAAGCACTGTTAACTATGTATTAATTTTTGTTCCTCATAATCAGAAGTGTCTGGATGTTGATGGTAGGTATCTACTTTGAGAACCTCTTGTAATTACAGAAGTCAAAAATGACTTGTATTCATCTTTCATTATCATAGTATTAGGATTTTAAAACAGTTGTTTTCTTTCGTTGTGTATACTTTTTTTTGGAACCCTCTGCATTTAGAAGCATATAATTGATATTATATGTACTATAGATTATTTAAAATTTAGGCCTAATATTTAGTAGCTATATATTATGTTAGGTAGTATAATATTTTGTTAGATGGTATAGTATTCTATATAATTATGTACATAATATAGATTGGGGCAATCCGATTATATAATAATGTATATATTTATACATAATATATCTAGAAATAAATTATATGTGTAGCATATATAGCAGGATTAATAAAATTAAATCTATAGGTAACATGTTTGAAACATTAATAAATTAAAATTCAGAAATTATAGAGAAAAGTGAATACGAAAATATTTCCATGAATTAAGTTTCAGAAAAACAGGTAGAAATCCAGCTTACCATTAGAAAAATAAAAGATTTGTGACCTAGGGAAAGATGGGGAGAAGAATGAATCTCTCTATATTGTGATATATAGCCCTCTGAATACATACACACTTGAAAACAAAAGTTGTTCACTTTTAGGAATTAAACTAAGAGAGATATTAGTTTAATTCTCTTGAAACTAAGAGAAAAAGAATTTAACCTTCATCAGCTTTTTCCCTTAGAGTAAAATGTGAAAGAATCAAATACACATCTATTACAAAGACCATCTTTCTTTATTAGCATTCACATCATTAATTAGGGAGATACTAACTTCAGGACAGAAGTTAATTAACTGTGAGATCAATACCTAATGCTAATTTCACTTTTTATATCTCTCCCACAGCACCTAAAAGTTGGGTGTTCACCAATAAATAAGTAAAACTAAGATTAGATGATCTGCCAGATTATCTGTTATATAAACATTATGTTTACAAAAAATTCCTCACAAATAAGATTGTTCATTATTTCATTATATGATTTGTACAGAGACAGACTTCAGTTCAAGTTCATTCTGTTTATATGATAGTGAGATTCTTTTCAGACGTACAGAAATTGACTCTTCCTCTTACTAACGTGCAGTGAGCCACTTGCAGTTCTTTGAGGAGATTCTTGTCTCTTAGTGGAGAAAAATTTTTGACCTAACCTTGGGAACCATGTTGGAGAAAAGTTGGGATATCCTTTGTGTGATGCTTTTTATGTAGAATTTTAGAATTTCTCCTCTGTAAAAATTTTAGTTGGGGGAGCTTCGTTCTAAAGACAGTAGCAGTAGGAAAGCTTCTGTTTATCGTCTTCATCTAATGTAAGTGTCCAGATGTCTATTTAAGAATATGAATGTTAGAGACCAGGCGCTAGACGTCCTGAAACTGAGCATGAAATTGCAGTGCGGAATGTACTTGAAATCATTCCCTTTCCTCATTTCTCTCGCTCTGAACTAAGGACTTGGCATCCTTCTCCCAAGGCACAGTATCTGTGTTTTCATAATGACTTTTTTTTTTCCGAGCTAATTACTTTAGAATGTTCTGCTACATTTTGCTTTTTTTAAATGGCTCTCTTGACAGAGACCTGAGTTAATATATGAAAAACACTTAGAACAAGGTCTGACACACAGTAAATACCTAATACTTATTTGCTATTATTATTATGATAATAATTATTATTATTTTAAAGTTTTGCTGACTGGTTTGCAATAAGCTATGTAAGGAGGAATATGTACCATACCGTATGTGGGAAGTTAAGATATTGGAAATGCAAAGTAAAGTTTAAGAGATTCTGAGAAAACAATGAGGATAGCAAGGGTTGACTCTTCCAGAACGCCCTTAAAAAAAAAAAAAAAACAGAGCTGAAAGACAGCAAAACCAAGGACATAGGGGCATAATTTACAACAGAACTAGGTGACTAAAGCATCTGAGGAGCCCTTATCATGAAGACAGGAGTGGTTAGTAGTTATTAAATATATATTTTCTTGTAGAACTTAGATATAATTTTTTTTTTTTGAGACAGTCTCACTATGTTGCCCTTGGTAGAGTGCGGTGGTGTCATAGCTCACAGCAACCTCAAACTCTTGGGCTTAAGCCATTCTCTTGCCTCAGGCTCCCAAGTAGCTGGGACTATAGGTGCCTGCGACAATGCCCCACATTTTTGGTTGAGTTGTCATTGTTGTTTAGAGGCCCGGGCCGGGCTCGAACCCGCCAACTTCAGTGTATGTGCTACGGGCACTGTGTAATATAATGATGTTTTAATGGAGATGATGTAGTATGTAAAGACTATATTCTTTAACAAACTAACATAAATGGAGAAATTGGGAAATATTCATAAAATGAGTTTATTATGTGTCTTATACATGTATTCTAGTTGCTACATAAGGATAAATGTTATAATGGAGTCTTTTTAAACAAGCAACTATCATACAATTTATGTAGAAATGAGTGCCATTGGCAGATAACCTCACCAAGACCCAGTGGAAACCAGCATCCCATTTTTTGGTGAAAAAGCATGCACAAGATCACTGAGGGTGAGAAGTGTGCATATTGAAGTCGGTGTGACTGTATGACTTTCATCCAAAAGTTTATGTTGCTCTTTCAGCTATTAGCTCAATAAATAATTATCAAGAGGCAAATAAGTGCCACACAGAATTATGGGCATGGAAAAGAAAACAAACAATAATAAACCAACCTGCAATGTACTGTCACATATTCACTGTGGTCATTCATCAAATCACCTCGTCTGTTACTGGTGTATTATCTCTGGGATAAATGGAGAGGCGTGTGGTGCCGTGAGAATAAATAATAGGAGGAGTGTACCTAGTCTGGTGGAAAAAATAGGTGGTCTGGAAAAAGTTACATTAGAGGTAAAATATGACCAATGAATAGAGTTTGAGGAGGCAGCAGAGGGACAGGGAAGAGAGCCTTAGAGCAAAGAAGACGGCCTGGGAAGTGACCTTGAGTTAGGAAGGAGGCTGATATATTCCAGGACCCAGGACACATCCAACACGTCTGGAGGGGACAGAGTAAAGAAGGGCGATGGGAGAAAATGTCAGAAGGTGGAGAGGCTGCTGTGTCATCTACTGTCTCAACTGGCTCTCTATCCGAGAGAGGAAGGGACTCACTACCAAAGAGAACCCTAGAACAACAGGTGGCACCTGGGCTCCGTCGCCCTAATTACTGCCTGAGTGAAGGGCAGGTCTCTCTGCACTGTGCTGGGGGTGTTTGGAAGGATTTGCAGCAGAGATTTACATTTTGACTGTGGCAGTGGAGAGTGGATTATAATGAGGCAGGTGCGTGTGTGGGGAGACTACTAATTAGCGTGCTTCAGAGATAGGTTGGAAGGCAGTTTCTGTTGCTGTTATTTTTTGTTTGTTAGCTTGTTATCTACCTCCTTTTTGTATGTATGGAACGAGGCCTAAAATCATACTAGAATTTTTCTCTCTTTTCAATGATGGGGTCTGACAACTGCTTGCTGCTTTCTATGCCGGTATCTGAAGTGTCCAGCGATATAATTGGAGCAAACAAAAGGTGACTGTTTAGTATGACTATAGCATAATATGAATTTGTTCTTCCTCCCTCTTCATACACACATATATGTTTTTATTTCTTATGTATTTAAGAAACTTTACCAAGTATCATTAAAATCCTATTCAATAAGCTAAACATATGGCTCGGCGCCTGTGGCTCAATAGGCTAAGGCTCCAACCACGTACACCTCAGCTGGCGGATTCGAATCCAGCCCGGGCCTGCCAAACAATGATGACTGCAACCAAAAAAAAAAAAAAAAATGGCCAGGTGCTGTGGTGGGCACCTGTAGTCCTAGCTACTCAGGAGGCAGAGGCAGGAAACTCTCTTGAGCCCAAGAATTGGAGGTTACTGTGAGCTGTGATGTCACAGCACTCTATTCAGGGTGACAGCTTGAGGCTCTCTCTCAAAAAAATAAATAAAAATAAGCTAAACATGCAGTGAGGTATCAGCTCTTCTATGTAGTATATCCTACACTTCAGTAATACCCGGCAGCTTACACCTGGAGATGGCAGCTTACACCTGTAATCCTAGTACTTTGGGAAGTCAATGCAGGAGTATTACTTGAGGCCAGAAGTTCAAGAGCAGCCTGGGAGAAATAGTAGGAGCTTGCCTAAAAAAAAAACCAACAATCATCATCATCATTAATTGGGTGTGGTGACATACACCTATAGTCCCAGCTGGTCAGGACACTGGGGCAAGAGGCTGCAGTGAGCTATGATCATGCCACTGCACTCCAGCTTGGGCAGCAGAAAGAGACCTCATCTCTGCAAAAAATTTCCTTGTGGGTCTTGGTCTTGTTTCTTTAAAAAGAAATAATATTTCTTTCTTAAATTTCAATAGTAAAATATACCATTAAATAAATAAGTGTAAGCATTGAAAGGGATTTTTTTTTTTTAGAAAAAGGTAAGTAGTATAAGAACACCAAGTACCATATCTTTTTATTTTAACCTAGCTAAAATTCATCCGTACTTAAAAATTTGTATCTGATTTTTGAAAACTCTTTCTATTTTTATGTCCTTCATTTATGAGCAATCTATAGAATAAATGTCTACGTAGTTAATGTCGTTGGGACTTTTCAAATGTTGACTTTCACACAATCTGGGTGGATGAACTTCGTCAGAATACTTCCCCCCTCTGAGATTTTATTTCTCTGTCTATAATAAGTATATACACAGTTTTTGTCATGATAAAATAAGAACCTTTTGAAAAAAACATATATAACATATCAGAAGCAGGGGTAAGTGCTCAATAGATTCCTGAGAACACTTTCCACAGGGCATTGCATACCACCTTGGGCATGAAAACCTAGATCATAATCATCATCTGGGGTCCCCCAGACAGATTCAGATTCTTTGTCAATATGGTTCTTATCAGAGCCTTGACATCGGAAAGATGAACTGATAATGACCAGATGTAGACTTTGTCCACTGCAGTTTTACATTCATGTAAGCATGGTTACCGTTAAGAAAAGCAGAGGGTAAGTGAACAAACTATGGGTCATAAACTGTTTGTTGTGGTGCAGGTGAAGTTTTCATTGCTTATCCTCTCTGGTGAGTCTCAGACTATTTTAGCACTGTGTCTATTATAATAAATTGATGTTTAGACATTAATATTCTACTTAGTAGATTTGACATGAATATTAATTACATAATACAATGATAAGAAAGTCCAGTGAAGGCTATGTTAACCAGTTTGATGTAAGTATATCAAATTGTGTATAAAACCAGCACATTGTACCCTATAAATGCCTTAATGTACACAGCTATGATTTAATACAAAAAGAATGTTTATGAGTAACTAAGCCCATATAACTAATAACAAATAAATCTATTTTATCCATTTTTTGTAGTTTTTTCTTTTCCTTAAATGCCATTATTTATATAACATCTGGGAAGGGTTTCCTTGGTCTTAGTTTTTTGGATTCTATGAATACTCTCTTTATGATTTTAATAAGCATTGAGGAATCTACCAAGACCATGGTGCTTAGAAGGGTTTCACAAGCCACTGGTTTTTTGCCAAAATGACTGTCAGATTGTGCCCGAGCAGAAGGTAACTACCTGGTGAACAGTCAAATGTATAAAACTATTAAATATTTTCCTGATTACATTGGTAGTTAGGATGTTCATATTTAATCACCTTACTGCCATACAGGCCTTCCTTCCTTCCTTCTTTTCTCTCTCTCTCCCTCTCCCTCTCTCTCTCGACAAGAGTCTCACTTGTCATCCTTGGTAAAGTGCCGTGGCATCATAGCTCACAGCAACCTCAAACTGTTGGGTTCAAGCGATCCTCTTGCCTCCACCTCCCAAGTATCTGGAACTACAGGTACCAACCACAATGCTGGACTATTTTTAGAGTCTAACTCTTGCTCGGGCTGGTCTCAAACTTCTGAGGTCAGGCAATCCTCCTGCCTCAGCCTCCCAAAGTGCTGGGGTTGTAGGCATGAGCCACTGCTCACACAGTTCTCATATAATCCTCATTTTCATTGACACACAGGCACACTTCTATCCATTAATAATTATTTAGCATGAATTAACTTTTTCCCAGAGGTCAAAAGCAAATAGTGTTAATAAATATTTCTAACAAAATTTTAATCTGTTAGTCATTCTGTTTCCCAGAGATGTAAAACTCTGAGATAAATGAAGCACTGCAGTGCAGTTAGCCATGCAAGGCAAGTACCTGGAACATCTATTTGTCAGCTCTCTTGTATGCATTCTTGTTAGCGTTGAAAGTACTTAGCATTTAAAAGTTTATCTTTTGATATTATTTTAAATCATTTTTTGATCCATTAGTTTTGATCAGTGCCATAGGCATAAACTCCAGATAAACAAATGAAATAAACCAAGTATTCCTCATTTTTACAACCATCATTGATGGTTCAATTTCTCAGTGGGACCACTGCAATTATACCTCTAGCTCTCTTCTCTCCGGAGCACTCCTCTTTGAATTCTTAGGGTACTGCTTGTATCTTTACAGACTTCTGGTTAATTCACCGCTATGCCAAGTCTTTATCACTAGGTGGCGCCCCGCCTCCTTATTTAGATTCCTCTCTCTCCTCTTCAATGTAATTGCATTGTTTTAAAAAGCCGGGATCTAGACCCAAATGCCCATGTTTGAAATCCAGGTTATGAAACTTATTCGCTCTTTGAGGGCAAACTAGATCTTCAGCAAAATAAAGATAACAACAGTAACGATCTCATAGGGTTCTTCAGAGAATTGAATAAGATCATTTAAAGTACTTAGGAGACTGGCTGTCAAATAAAAAACATCCACTAAAACTTTCCTGTTAGCTGTATTACTATTTGGAGAATATTATGGGAGAACCTGGATATATAAATATGTCAGTCACAGGATTTGAAGAACATGAAAAAAATATAAAAAGGAACGAAAAAGCTAGTGATTGTGGTTGTGATGGTGCTAGAGCCAAACACAGGGCCATCAAGGATAAATAAGGAGGGTGTTTAAAATTGACCTGTGGTGGGTGGTCGAGCATAATTTCTGACCATTGTGTTGAAAAACCGTACTTTTACTCTAGCCAAAGAAGAGCATAGAAAAAAACACCTGGCTTTGTCGTTTACTGACGTTACCTCATGCATCTTTCACAATAGCTGTATCAAATACATGTTTTATGTGCATCTCCTGATCAAGACACCCAGCCTGGCACATGTGAGTAATTCGCTCCGTGTCCCTCATGCACCATGTGGAGGGCCACAGATTTCAATTCAGGTTCGTTTAATCCCAAAGCTCTTTCTGCGATGCTCTCTGCTCTGTCCTCTGTATTTTCTATTTCAGCTGTTACTGGTTAAAATTTTAATACCTACCTCTCAATATTGTGCCTTTATTCTGGAAGGGATTGAGTTGCCTGTGACACCTCATAAGAAAATCCCGAGCATGTCTACAGATAGAGCCTTTTCTTATTTGCTGAGGAGGATGCTGAGCTGACAGAGCTGCCAGTCTCTCAGTTCACTTCTCACACTTCCTGCGACAATCCCCTCCTCTCTGACAGCAGGATCAGCATTTCTGCTGCTGCCTGTGCTGATAAAGCCTGTGAACACACACACCAAGCAGAAATCACTAGGTGACATGGTCACAAGGGAATCCCTCCACCAAGAAGGTCCAGGCGGGATGGGAAGTGCCCGCAGATTGCTCAGCTACTTAGCAGGTAACTGGGTGATTCAACTGTGCCTTTACGGATGTGCCAATGACCCTTTCCTCCTGGAATAAATTTGTTGCTAGAAGAAGTGAGTTTAAATTGCAGTGAAAATGTTCGAGGGAAAAAAAAAAATCCTCATTGCTTTTTTTGCGCAAGATTTAGACCGGATGACATAGGATAAGAAAACCAGAAAGCATTCGTAGAGGAGAAGTTGAAGGAAGATTTGAACTTTCAAAAGTTAGATGCACCTGCTCATCACCTTTAAATCTCTTTTCTAATGTAGAATGCTTCTCAAACATAACCTTTACTAGTTTTCAAGATGTAAATGAAAGCAAAAGTGAATATATAAGACGAAGTGGTGATTTTACATGGTATGGTTGCAAAAGTCCAAGAAGTTCTCCCTTCCCATTAACATAAAACACACAAGTACACACACAACCACCTCTGTTTACTACATCCTTCAAAGACACATGCACACACACATGCCTACACAAACCATGCCCAGATGCTTTGCAAACCAAGCACAAACACTGACTCTCCCACCAGCGAGGGAGGGAGCCGATGAAGGGGCAGGGAACAGTGGGTCTCAAAGGATGAGGATGAAAGTTTCTGAGAACTGAAATTCCACTGTAGGAACTTCAGGACAAACCGGGTAATTGTAACTTGCATGTATTTAAATTTAGAGTTACCTGAAAAACCTATTTGAAACAGGTCATGGTCGAATATCCTTTAATGTGAATGTGCTTCTGATCCTTTCTTAAGAGCAGATTTTGACAGACAAACCACCCATACCAAGGGCCGAAGGCTGAAGGGAAAATAAGAAGCAGGCAAAGAGAGGCGATACCTAGGTGCCCCAAACAAACCCAGCGAATGCAGCCATTTGTCCCGAGGTCAGTGCTGAATGAAGACCTGCTGGTACCACTGAAAGCTGTCCACAGGAAGGAACAAAAGGTTATGTAGAAAATACTGTAGCTAAAGAGTGTATTTCTCTACTTACTTCAACGTGATGCTTGAAGGGTCACTGTGGTCTGTATACACATAAAAGCTACCAGCTGCTCCTAAATTAAATGAGACACTCCTGACCCCAAGTCCGTGCAATTCTAAATCCTAAATCCTTTAATTCAATCTAAAGCTTGTTATTTTGATCGTTAATTGTAGAGGACCTGTATTAGTTTGTTAATTTGTATAATTAAGTAAATGTTTTGGTATTTGAGTGGAGACGGCTGAAGACAAAATGCTAAAAAGTTTTGAGACGTTGAAAACAAAAGACCGTGGTTAATGTAGGCGGGCTGAATGGTTTGCATAGTTAGTGTGGATTAGAAGGCTGCCTTATCTCAATGTCTTATGACGAACAGAACAGACTCCATCTGAACATGGATGAAGATTTTAGTTAAAGAGATAATCTTTAGAAACATCTATTCCTTTCCGTCTCTCCTGCCTAATGCTTCTCTTCACCTGGAGCTTTAGGCTTCCATTCCCCGATGGTTTGACGGTTGTTATCTAAGGAACTGTGGAATGGGAGATATTTCTTTGAAGATCCATTAGCTTTAAACTCAGTTCCCTTTATCCACCTGATAAAGCCAGCATTTATTCACCTGGAGAGCATTCCTAGAAGAGCTATTTATTCACCTACAGTTCTAGCTATAGAAATGACTTGTAGGACAGATGGAGACCAAATTTCATTTAAAAAGTGCTTAATATTGGGTTATACTGTCTGCATTCAATCTGAACCAATGTAAGACAGTTTTGAGGTTATGTTCAAGAATTTTTATGGTAGCCAAAAAAAAAAAAAAAAAGAAAGAAAGAAAAACTAAAAAATGTAGTACCACAGCTGAGACCTTAGGTATGAAATTAAATTGTTTTTCTAGGTTAGAATTTTCTTATCCCATATCCTCTTAAAATGTTTAATACGAAATCAATTAAGGAATACATGATGATGAGCAAACATATGTTCAATTTTATTAATGTAGATAGCTCTTTTAGAGTAGCAAATAAAACAATGCTCTTATTTTTATGATAATAAGGTTATCCTCTAGCCACACTTCAAACTTTTAAATAATTCATTATCTAATTTACTTGGCGTATAGTATATGTGATGGTGACGTAAGAGAAAAATAGAAAGAAGGACTGTCTAGACTTTGAAATGGCATCTAGCCAATGGTTTTTAAATTATTTAATTGATTGATCCAATGACTGAATGATTGATTCATTTATTTTTTCTGAAAGCCAATATTTCTTTAGGACTTCCTCTGTGTTAGGTTCTGTTCTTGGATGATTAGGAGACTGCGCTAAAAGAAGATAAACAACAATGTTGTCCTTGGTGAGTCTTGCATCAAGGGAGGTAGAGAATAAACAAATAAGTAAATAGCTCCCAAATAGCTGTTTAAACTCTAAAATACATAGAGTTTAAGGAGAATAAAAATAAAAACACAACATAAAACACTAAGCTTACAGGGGATCCAATTCCAGAAGAAATTTGATTAAGTCAAATAGAAAAGAAGATTATTAATGTTACGCTTTGCTTCAAGAACAAAGAAGATAGTTAAGGCATTTCCTGATTCTACTATACTGTTTGTCCTTTGATATAAAGACCCCAGGATTGAACAACCAAAGGTTTGTGCACCATGTTCTTTCTCGTAGACTAGATAATGTTTCCACAAAAATCAACTTCCATTCACTGACTGCCAATCTCCTGGTGTGTTTGTTATTATCTGGCATGGAGAACTAAAGTAATGAGATGCTGGAAGCATTTTATCAGTAATTTGGAAGACTGTATGGTAAAAGGAAACAGGAGCTCAAAATTATAGGTTAACATAATATTAATTATGTACATGAGAACAAAAAAACCTTATAAATATTCCATTCTTTTTTTTTTTCTGTCTCTATCTCCTAATGAAGAAAATTCCTTTGTTGCCTTGTTATTAAGCCTCATCTTAAGGTATTGATCTGGGAAATGGATACTGAAGCCCCAGGGAGGACAAATGCATTGGAGCACAGATTTATGTGCTGTGAGCTAGGGAGAGTGGCTTCAGTTAGATTTCTGTTTCATGTCACTGTTCCTCTGAACGGAGCTTCAGAGCCGCTAACCTGCCTTGTCGTGCTGAGCAGGAGGCTTCAATCTTCCCGGCAGCAGGAAAGAAAACAGGTCAGGAGAGTCTACGCAAGTTTGTTTTCAGAGTTACAACCAGAAAGTGGCCTCATTATTTCTGCTCATTTCCTGTTGGTTCAAATGTCATCACATGTCCATAAAAAGCTGCCGAGACCTGTAGACATGGAGGTGGCTACTCCGGCTGGGTGGTTATGGAACCAGCTAGAATTTAGGGGTTCTGCTATTAAAGAAAGGACAGATACCTTTAGGGTTTCTGCTATTAAAGAAAGGACAGATACCTATGAGGGGCAACTAGCTGTCTATAATTGAATCCGTTTTCGTGGCTACTCTACTATCCCTCCACACCCCTTTTTCCACAATTGCAGCCCATCCAGCAGATCTATGGATGGCAGTCAAAGCCACGTCTAGTTGTTACTGTTCAAGTGCCAGATCTCTGAGAGCTGTTGGTTTTCTCCCCGTAGTCTGAATGTGCTTCCTGGTGATTTCATGACCAATACACTAATGGAGACATTATCTCCTTCATACTCACACACATTAAACAATAACAGAGAAATAATAGGGAAACTTAAAAAAAACCTTCAGAAATGAAAATTAAGCGAACATCGAGCATTCACTTGCCGGTAGCAATGATCAAATCCTGTGGAGTAAGTGCTGGCAATAAAACCGTCTTTGGTTAGTTCTTGCTGTGGTCTCGGGAGGAACTCCTTTGTCCATTTTTATCACTCGTGTCTCTTCTCATTTTCTTCTAGGACTACTCTGGAAAATGTGCTCTCCTGAGGGCTGCATAATTAGTTCAGTTTGGGGACCCAAGAGTTGCTCGAGGAGTCAAACAATTACAGGCGTTTCAGGCCAGGCCATGCTTGCCCTGGTAATGTAGTGGATGCATTCAATTTGCCTTTGTTTTATTTCCTTGTGAAAAGAGTCATTGATGGAAATTGTGTCCAGATATAGTTTTAGACTTGAAGCATCTCACTTATTTGCTGGTCCCTGAGTTCAACGTTACCCTTTCACAGAACATTAAAGTGTGTGTGTGTTTTGTCTATATGTAAAACTAGGCTCAATCTATTATTACTTGTTTGTTGACACAGGGACTTCTTCCCAAGTTATCACAATCAACTTCTGACCTACAATTATCTGTGCTTTCCTCATTCACTGTTAAGCCAGTGTCCTACCTCTCAGGGCTTTTGTTTCATTTCATTTTGCTTTGCTTTGTTTTGCTTTTTGAGAGCAACGCACTGCTTCTGGTACAAATTTCTAGAATGGATTAGAGTCCAAACGTTTGTCATAATGAGATCTTAAATATAATAGTTTATATAAGGTACTTCCTTTTCTTTTTTCTCAAATAGTTCAGAGGTAGATAATTGAGAGCTTTTAGACTATTTCCATCTTCAACATGCAGTTTCTATTTTTAGACTCAGTGTGTTTGGACCAATGATTCCTAGATAGAAGAGTGAGAAGAATCAGGGTAGGGGGTCCTCATACCCTTTAGGAGCACGACTAAGAAGAAAATCATCTGCTCCCATCCATTTGATTAGAATTGAGTCACTGGTCCCACCAAACGGTAAGAAGCATGGAAAATGCAGTCCTTTGCTTAGAAGCAATACGGTTAGCTGAAATGCAGACATTTTATTGCTAAAGAAAGTGGAGTAAAAGGGGGTGAAAATCTCAACCACGGCCAGATTCATGAGGTACAATACTAAGTTATCATGAGTAGAAATTATACCAAAGTATGAATAGCTCTTGTCTCTGGTGGTGAAAGTTTATGTTTTTTTTTTTCCTATGATTTATTCAGACTTTTCCCACTTACTCCTTTTACCATCTTAGTGTTTTTAGGTGTTTTATAATGATCATCTATTGCGTCTATAACCCCAAACATTCAAAATTTCAATAAACTGAAATTCCACAACTATGCATTTTACAGCATCCTATAATGAATGTTCTCTGAAAATAAGCCTTGAGGGGATTTGGGAAGAGAAACTCTGGTAGGTAGAAAGACACAGAACTGGAGATGTGTGGGAAAAGTGAGAGAAAAATGTTTGGCAATGGTGAAATCCTTCCTGAGAAATGAGACAGATGAAAGATTTAAACTCAGATTGAGAGAGAAAGGGAGAGTGTTTGCACATCAGCAACATAAAATATATTAAAAACTCTAAGCTTGGCAATCTGGAGAAAGTGGTATTGCTTGTTTCCTAAATCAATAATTTCAGTAATATTTATTTCACATTAAGTAAATATAATGCTGTTATCATTATAGGAGATGTTTTAATTATTTTCAGAAATAATAATGAAAAGAGGATAATTCCTGCTCCGCAAGCTTCATGAAAATATATCTCATGAAATTCATATAAAATAATAATAGTATAGATCCTTGACTTGAACTTGTCTAAAACAAATGTCATTATATTAAAAACAACAAGTATATTAATAGGTCTACAGAAATTTACATTTGGGATTTAAAGGCCTGAAAAAGTCCAATGGACTCTCAAGTATAAATTTCTGATATAAATTTATATTATATCATAGACTGTCATTAAAACAAACACCAAGTGATTCTACGAGAACTTATGAAACAATGCCTGGACAGAGGTTGACAGCTTTCTATAGATAAGTTTTACCAATATTAATCCTCTAAAAAGCAAATAGAAGAATATGTATAAAGTTAGGTACTTTCATATTAATCAATAAAGGATTATTTTTAATGAATAGAAGAAACCACTAAAATTAAAGACTTCATTTCAATATATGTGATTCCTTATTTCACAAGTTACAATAAAAAAGTTCTCATCTGGTACCTGTATAAGTCAGTTATAACATTTAGAATGTCATTTATAAAATGGAAAATTTCCATTTATATAAAATCTTTCTGCTGAAGAAACTTGAAAATGTCAATTTCATGCAGTGCGTCTGGGAAAATCTGTCTAGGGCATAACACTTTAGCTGTCACATAGTGATTATAACTTATCTGTGTAAACAATGACTAAATCTTGGTGGAGCTGTATTATCTGTAAGACAGTGGGTGCTTGGGCATATGTGTAGTCACTGGATCACAGGTCCAGTGATTTAGAGGTCATAGTTATTATAGGGGGCAAATATTGACTGAGGGGGTCAGTGAAACTACATTTCTAATAACAAGATTAAAAATAAAAAGATAGGGTATGTTCAAACAGCGTTTTTATAAATTGTTCATTCTTTGACCACCTACTTTGGTTACAGGAAAGTATGAGAGCACGAAACCTCAAAAAATGAGTGTATAGTAACCTCAAAAAGTATTTGTAAAATAAATGGGAAACAGAAAAACAATGTAAAAGGCAAGATTTACAATGGACTAATATTTTATGGTGTGCTATCTCCCCGCAAAAATGTGGTATTATAATGAGAGAAAGATGGTGAGGAGGGGATGGTAAAGATAGCTTCTTTATTTGGTTATTTTGTGTAATATGTAAATGTTAAGAAAGTTGTGGTGGTGCATGCTGGTAATCTCAGCTGCTGAGCAGGCCAGGGGAGTAGGACCCTAGAGGCCAGGAGTTTGAGGCTGTGGTTACAGCCTCTGTGTATACATCAGAAATATAAAAACTTCTTCACTTGTGCTGCAAAGTTATTGGTGGTGTCTCAGTTGGGCAACAGAGTGAGATCCTATCTTTTAAAAATAGTAACAATGTTTAAAATATATGTGGTTCTACAAAATTAAAAAGAAATCTAAAAAAAAGTTTGAGCCATTGTATTGGGAGGCAGGTAACTTTCCTTTGTCTGCATTTCTATACTGAAAGAATTAAGACTCAAATAGAACAGTTTAGCTTCAATCCTGGCAATCTTTCTCTTACTTGTGTTTAATTGAGAATGCTGTTAAATATAGTAGTCGTCTTAGTGATGCAGGACATTTGGCACCCCGGCCAGCTCAGCGGAGCTGGCAGACCTGCCGCCTCCTCCTTGGCGGTGTCGGTGCGGCGGCAGCCAGCTGAAGAACCAGCGGGCTGGATGGCAGGCAAGGAGGGGGACCTCCAACCCCCACCGGAGGCTCCAATAGCCAAAAAGTCCCGGACAACTGCCGAGGAGACACCTGCGCCTTGGTGTCTCCTTCACTTTACACTTAGGACTAAAAACAGAACCTCCATTTCCTATGCCTAGGTCAATTTCATGTGAATTTCCTAGGCCTCAATTCCATGAATGGACCTTGTCCATTCATTGTTACATACTTTCACCTTGCCCCGGCGGAAGGAACTGTTCATTCATTGATACATTCATTCACTTTGCCCCAGCGGAAGGAACCGTCTTCATTCATTGATACATTCATTCACCTTGCCCCAGCGGAAGGGACTGTGTTCATTCATTGATACATTCATTCACCTTGCCCCAGCGGAAGGGACTGTGTTCATTCATTTCCTGGCCAAGGAACCCGTGCGCCCATATATACCCCGAGACTAAGCGCCTAAATGCGGAGACGCGGAAAGATTGGGAGAGAAACAGAGAGAGCTTTTCTCTCCCCACTTGAGTTCTCTCTCATCTACCAGGAGCTTTAGTGTCTTTTGTATTCTTTTCTGTAAATAAATTCTGTCTTACCACTGATCTGTGGTCCGCGGATTTATTCTTCAAATCGCGAGACCAAGTACCTGAAATTCCGGTATCATTCGTAAATGAGAAACAAAAATGCCACATTCATATATGTTTTGAATAATAGGTGAAATGATACCTTAGTAGAAATATAACTTGTGTTTATTTGTGTACAAACAAATTAATATAGATTTCAAGATAATGAAATTGTTATGGGAAGTCAAAGAAAAGTTTTATTTAGCCTTTGATTAAGTGGCCTCCTCATGGTCTCAGAGCTAGCAAACGGGTCTTTGTGACTCTAAAACTCACTGCTTGGCACCTCCATTGAGGAAGAGTCAAAAGAGCAATGGTAAGACCTGCCTCTTGCATTAAGCTTTCTACCACCCAGGGCCTATAATAGTGCCTGGCCCTTAGTAAGTACTTGTAAAATGAAAGAATCACCAAATGAATAGCCTAAGTGTTAACATTTGACTTAAATAATCTTATTGAACAAAGTGACAAAAATCCAAAAGGAAGTTTAAAAATGATTCTGTTTTGAGTTTCAGTTGATTGATGCATGAGAAATTTGGGCAGCAAGTGGAGGATAGAAAGAAATACATTCATTTGTTGGACAGTGGAAGAACAGTGAGTGAGAGCCGGAACGTCTGTCGTATTCATCCCTATGGAAATTCTCTATGGGAATGGTTCCTCCGTTCCATCGTGGATTTGAAGAATGGAGATAATTTAACAAGTTTCTCCTCTACATTGGTAAACGAAGCATTCCATCACCTTTCTTTTAATGTTTGCACATAAATTGCACTTAATAACATGCTCCTTTTTATACACACACCTTTATTTATGTTCATTGATTGCCTTTAACAAAACTCTAATTGTTTCAGGTGCTCTATCAGGTTCTGGTGATTCAAAGACCATAAAGAGTGACTAAAGACATTCACAGTGTAAAAGTAACTATAGTCTGATATGAATTAACATACTCACTTCACAAGTACATTGGATTTTAATATCTGCTAAATGAACAACCACCAATTTCTCACATACTCTTGTTAGGGAACTATATACAAACATAATATATGCACGTAAAGGTTTTATGATACTGAGTTTAGATTTTAACCATCTGATAATTGAGTCAAAGAATGCTTGATGGATAGGAAGAGCTTGCTTAAAATTGATCTTTAATTAAAAATGGCTTTGATGAAAATGAGGAGGCTAGGAAGAGAGTGGAAGCTATTTGGAGGAGAACAAGATCAGTACCTCTCATAATAATCCAGATTGGCGGGGTGGGGGGTAGTAAGAGCATGCTAAAGAAAAATCCGTGAAATCTGATCACAAGATAAGGAGAACAATGAGGTAAGAGTGTCTCTGTTGTTATTTTATCTTATTTTATTTTATGTGGAAAATGACAATTAACCTAAAAAGAGAATATCGCAGAGAATAATTTATGTTCTTTCAAAAATCCAAGCTTAAACTAGTTTTATGATTGTGAGACTACGGCTATTTATCATCTGTCTTATCATCTATCTGCCTTTATTATATGCATGTATGCATCAGAAATATAAAAACTTCTTCACTTGTGCTGCAAAGTTATTGGTGGTGTCTATCAGGCATAGAATACGGAGATACCATGTTAACATAGTTTACTCGCAATGTCGAACCCATTGAGAAAGTGAAAGAAAATGTCATTTTCTGTCTTAGATATATGTGGTAGCCTCAGGCAGTAAAGTAAATGGTATTTCCCATAAGATCAAATATCAAAACCTATGTCCCCTGTTTATTCCACATGGGTCTTTTTGTTGAGTTCCTACCTTATTATTTTCTCACCCATGTTAAGTTCCTGATCTCTCTATATCACTACCTGTGAATTTCTATTCATGTCATCTAATGCCTAATTTCCTTAATTGTTTTCTGTCTCTTTCCGGAGGGCTGTTGCTCTTTCCTTAACAATCAATCCATTGGCAGACACTTACCTCCTCACCAGCACATATATTTCAAACATCCCTTCTGCCTATATCCATTTTGAACACCTCAAAGACATATTTTACTTTCTGACTGAAACACTTTGCTTTGTTACCTAGTTCTACCCTATTTTCACCTATTTAAATAAAATTGAAACTGGCCATGTATTCTGGCATTGAGTATAAACTTTCCCTTGCATCATTTGCAGCTGGGGCATCTCATTCATTGCTTATCCTAATTACAATGATGGTTTCAAACGCCTTTCTACCCATAATTTCTTTTTTAGTAAACCAGCTAGATCCTGTGAAATCTGAGATCCAAGAATAACTTTATGGGGAAAACAAGTATTAATAGCAATTGAACAACTCCTGCCCTAATGTTTAATCAAATAAACATTTTTTTTTTATTAGGGTCTGTATTTTTATAGCTTCTTTTTAACAACTGTAATAAACTCTTTAAAAGCAACATGCTACAAGGGATCAAAGAGCTATGCTCAATTAGAGTTGCTCCTTATTAACCATGGTTAGAAAAGGAGAAAAAAATAAATCAAAGCATGTCCTGTGTGTCCTTTAGCAGACTGAGAGAGTAACATGTCACCATGATATGTAGCTTTAAACCAAATTAAAATCCCTATGAAGCTCCCTAAGCCTTGACAGTGGACCTACTATGGAGATCATGCCTCGGTTTCTGACATCAATGCCATCTATGAGCTGTTCCTGAGAATCAACAGATCAAAGATGAAAAGCAACACCAACAAAGTCCTAGAATGGAGCCAGTTTACTGGCTCAGAAGAGAGGTACAGCCCAAGTTGTGCTGATTTCAGCTTTCGCAAAGTAACAGTGGGCTTCTAAGCAGCTGTTGTGTATTAGTTGAAATGAGGTTATCAAATGCAATAAGGACAGGAAAAGATTTAAACTGTAATTCCCTGAAAAACATGCTCCTCTCACGTGGCATGGCACGACTTCACGGGAGCATATAGAGCAATGCAACATGACCTTCGTGAGGAGAGTTAATCTCTTTAAAGGAGCTCAAGCAGATACATTAATTGTGCCACCATTCTCCCTTCATTCCAGTAAATTTGACTATTTACACTCCTTTATGACATATGTCTGAGAACCGTCTCTATTGATTCCCCCCCTTACATCTTACTATCTACTTACCTTGCTACTCTTCTTTCAATATATTTGTGAATTAATTAGTCTCATGACTTATAGTGAAAGAACAGAGTGTTGGATCAATTAATTTTCTTAAGGATGAACTATCACAAGCAGAGTTATCAAGCTTCTTTTCTCTTGTGAAACATTTCTCATTGATTCTGTGTCATACCCTTATAAACAGAGGTTATTACTCTGTTTGTTTTTTTTTTTTTTGAGAAAGAGTCTCAAGCTGTTGCCCTGGGTAGAATGATGTTACGTCACAGCTCACAGCAACTTCAAACTCTTGGACTTAAATAATTCTCTTGCCTCAGCCTCCCATGTAGCTGGGGCTACAGGTGCCCACCACGCTGCCTGGCTATTTTGGGGTTGCAGTTGTTATTGTTGTTTGGGAGGCCCGGGCTGGATTCAAACCTGCCAGCTTCCATGTATGTGGCTGGCGCCCTAGCTGCTGAGCTACAGGGACTGAGCCTTCTCTGTATTTTGAAACAAATCTACAACTTCATCATTTTCTATCACCACATCCCTGTCCCATATTCTCATAGACATGAACACCCTGGGGTTTGCTCTGATGAAGACAAAGGTCAACTTAACTGTGGATTCTTGGGAGGTTTTCTTTTTCATAAAATGTCAACTGCTATCAAAATCAAAGTTTCTCAATCTCATTTTACCCATGTTAGACTTTCTGGAAGCCTACAAAGCCCATATTTTTTTTCTATAATATAATATGTTTTCCAATTTCTTTTAATTAATCCCTTTTACTTTTATAATAAGGAAAGGAAACTTTTATCAAGGAAGACAGAATAGCAAAGCTTTTGCTCTATTTCAGTCTTTTCCCCTCAATCTTGTCAGCACTTCTGATTTTCATTATCCATCAATTTGATTTTTAAAAACTTCCCAGATTTATCTAGGTATTTTTGTATTATAACAGCAAGGATACCAATTATATTATTTTCCAGAATGCATCAGACTGACATGTACTTAACACATTAATCTCACATGAGGGACACAGGCATAACAAAGGATTCAAATTCTGGTATTTAATATTAATTGAGAAGGAAGTTACAGAATACTTTAATACTAAAAGGAATATAGGCTACCTTCACACAATCCTTTTAATATTACTCACGAGGTGAGAAAGACACCTCACAGATTTAAAAAAACGAGTGTCATGTACACCGAAGTGGTAAAGCTAGTTTAGGTTGAAGTGTCAGGGAAATGAAAAATGTCACAAAATAAATGTGCTTAAACTGGAATATGAAGGGCAAGAGAATATACACCAAGGCAGGTGTCAAATACCAGTAGATGCTAGCCTCTCATTTTTAAACTGAAAAATGTTTATCAAGTGAATGTTTCCTAGTTTGAACTTTACTTATACTCCTTAAAACAAACCAGCTTCTTTGCGGCTGGGTTCTTTACTTATCAACTTCCAAGTTTTATTTTCACTATTACCCGAACATCACGAACCCCAATCTTTCCCTTTACTCATCCAAATTTGTTCCTTTCTTAGAAATTCTAAAGCTGGAGTGAGCAGACCTTTTATGTAAGGGAAGGAAATAGTTTAGCCTTTCTGGGCCACGTGCTCTCAGTCACATACTTAAATTCTATGAAATGCAAAAATAGCCAAAAATGTGAGCAAGTGAATGTGTTTGTGTTCCAAGAAAAGTTTTATTTATGAACACTTACATTTGAATTTAAGCTAATTTTAATGTCTCTAGAAATTCTTTTTTTTTTTTTATCACTTAAAAATGTAATTAGCAGCCTTAGCTTGAAGGCCACACAAAACAAGCAGCTGGATAAATGTGATCCACTGGCCATAGTTTGCTGATGAGTCAAATTTTTATTTATTTTATTCCCCTCTGTCTTGATTGCACATCTCTGTATTTTGTTAATCAACATATAAACATTCAAAATAAGACACTTATATTCTGTGTTATTCCTTTTGACACATTTATTTATACCTATACATTCCTACTGATGCAGGACAAGGTGGTGCCATGACATGCTGCTTTAGCCCTGGCGGAGTTGGTGCTGCTGTGGATGGAGGAACCAGCTTGCTGGAAGGGCCGGACACCTATGGAGGAGATACTGGCTGCCTGCTGTCTCCTCCCCCTTGCAATTCCGGCTGGTTAATTTCATGGATGGGCCTTGCTGGCTCCTCTCCTGCACTTCTGACTGGTCAATTTCATGTAAGTTTCCAAGGCCTGAGCGTACCCTGGACAGCTAGCTGTAACTAATGAAGACTGCCCACAAAAAGTCAACATTGAGTTCGGGCAAAATAACCTCCTGTAACTATATAAACCCCTGAGCTGATAATACCAAAGACAGTCCTTGAAGTGGGAGCAGGAGTTCTGGGTTCTCTCTGCCAGGACCTTTGGTATTCGTAAGTTTTTGTATTTGTTTCTGTGAATAAATCCTATCTTACCACTGATCTATGGTCCTTGGATTCATTCTTCAAATAGCCAAGACTAAGAATCTGAAACTCCAGTATCACTACCATCGCTACCATATAGTTTTATTAACATACATCATCTTTATCCAGTTGGTTGCAAAATCTTGTAGGGAATTATATATATATCACTGAAAGAGCAGGTGATAAACGCTAGTTGAGTAAGAGAAGGACAATTTTAAGCAAACATTTATCTCCAGGACTGAAATAGAGAGGCATACCTTTCAGGTATCAGAGAAGATTCCACTCAAATCTGTTCACTGTGTATTTCACAGATCCGAATTTATGAATTTGTGTGGAAACAGATTCCCCATAAATATGCTACATAAAGTTTCACACATCTTATTGTACAAAGGAGTGCTAGAACACCATGTATCTTTTTATCAAAACAGAAGTATTTTGAATTAGTATCATCTGTCACTTCTATGGTACAGTATTAAACACACTATCAGGGGACGGAATTTTTCTCAGCAATGCCCCCAATTGGTAAAGTATTGGTTTTGTAAAATGTTGAAAATCATTTTTCTTAGTTATTGGTGGTTAACCTCCATTGTGTATTCTGGGGAGTCAAAAAAAAAATCTTACCACTCAGATTTACTTGCTACCAATTAAATCAAAGTTTCTAAAAATAGCACCCTGTTACTAGTCATGTTTCTAGCTTCACTGGTGATTCTACTGTGACTCGGAGTTTGAGAATCCCTGTCCTATATCCTTTTGTAAAATTAAATCCCTACTCAGGAAAAGTAACATATTATACTACTCTTATTTGATCTAATTTAGTCATTCTATCAACATTTTCCAGGAGGAGAAGGAATACAAAACGAAGCTTATGTCCCTCCACAGTGATCAGTAAAATTTGGAAGAAATGGAGATGAGACTGAGAAGGTGGTGTGGGATATGGAGAATGCACCTCTTACAAATTCTGTTCTGAATTAGTCATGTGGGACTTCTCTGAACACTGAGAACAAGTATCATCGGCATAACTGAATGCCTCTTGCATGGTGTATTAATCATACTTTTAATTTCTATCAACCAATGCTTTAGCCCCTAGAAAATGGCCACTGTTCCCAAGTAAATCCTGACTCACCTCAAGTCATTTTGGAGACATTAGAAAACCCCAAGCATATTCTTTAACAGCAACTGCTAATATCAAGTTTACAGGGTATCACTTTAAAATGCAACTTGCGATTCCAAACCTGTTTACCCTGGTTCACCTGCTTCTTGCTGTGGGAAGTACAACAAAGGTATTTGCCCACAATTCCGCTTTCTCCTCTGCCTCACAGCCACCCCAGGTGCTTCTCTTGGGCAACTGTGTGGGGTATGGTGTGTTCTCCACATGGCATTGTCACAAGACTGTAATGTAAAACACTTTCCACTTGATCTTTATCTCTCATTGTTATTTCCATGCCTCATTCAAGATACTATTACTCCTACTGTTCAAACATATGGGAATGGTGGGTTTTGAGAGGATAGTACTAATTCAGACATAAATCCCTCATGCTATAGAAATTTTTACAAATTCGTGAATGTCTCTCTCCTCAAAACATGGGTCTCTGGATAAGTATGTCCTTGTATCAAGACCACAAACTTTTCTTTTTAAACCGATTTTAAAACTTCCTTTCTTTTTAAAACCATGTTAAAACTTATTTTACTTTTTAGAAATTGTACTTTTAAAGATATTAAAGTGAAGTACTATATGTTACTTCTTATAGGTGAAAACTTTATGTCAGAAAGGAGAGGGGGTAACGGGTCTAGTTGACCTGGTAGGAACTAACGCAATTGATTATAATTCATGGCTGTTTTACTTTGATGAATGCTTAAGAAGCTATTATTTCTTTGTTGTTTCAGTTTCAGCTACTTTCTCTTTCTGGTTTATCATGGACTATTTCCCTCCCCTGGTAGTTTATATGTTGTATGTCAGGGCAAAAAATTAATCAATCCATCAGTTTTCAGAGATGACAAATGCAAATACAACAGTTGCCCAACATTTTAATAGTTATTTTACAAATGGACATCCATTTTGAACAGAAAGTCTAGAAAATTGTAATAATGGTAAACTTGGATACTCAAATTCTTCTTACTTTGGAAAAGGTTTCTTAGAATATTATAAAAGACAATATATTTCTATAAGTTATACTTTTTGAATATTGAAGAATATGATAATTTGAAGCAATAATGATAGCTAGTATTTACTGAATGCTTACTCTTTCCTTGGCAAAGTTTTAAGATCTTTCTATGGATTAAACAGTTGAATCTACATGCCATTATTAGTAGGTTAAGAAAACTGAAATATAAGATTGTAAAGTAACTTTCCAAGGTCAACACCAAATCACAACTTCAGGAATTGGAACTAGTTAGTCAGTTCCCCAAATAGAACTCTAAAACACCACAAAATACTCCCTCCTAGAGTAAGTTATGCTAATTAGAATCTCAACATTTGACTGGATAAAACTGGCAAAAATCTTTCAGTAAAGAAAAAAGTATTTTTAAGTTTATTTCTTAGTATTATTAAAATTGGAGTATAATTGCTTAGATTTCCATTTTGCTAGGATAGCCACAATCACATCAAACTTTTTAAACCTACTGAATACTTGAATTATTTTATTTGTGCATAAGATATAAATCTCATAACAACTAACAGGAAATTTTAAATTACCTAATGAATTCAGCAGCAAAGTTTATATTGGGGATACTTTGACTTCTCTAGTAATTGTTACTTCTCATTTTCTCTTAAGCCTGTTTATAAAGCTTCAGAAAACCCTTCTTTTTTTAAACGGGAGACAGGCAAAAGAAATTATCTTTTAAAATACAGAACTCGGGATCTGTATTTTTCATACCAGGGAATTTATAGTGCCAATGCAGAATGTTGAATTGCAAAGTGATAATACTAGAAAGTGCCACTATGATGTTACAAGATAACCTCATAATATGCAAATATTAGGAAACTGAGATCCACCAGGGTTTTCCATGGCATGGCCAAAGTCAAGGAGTCAATTGGTGGGGGGATGGGAAGTTTGTTCAGGTCTCCAAGTTATTTGAGTTATGATGCACCTCTTCCTGCACTTCAGTGATGTCAAAATAAAAAAAAAAATCAGAATTAAATTCATAACAAAAAAGGACTAAAATATATTGGGAGTATTGTTGGGAATAATCACAATTTACCTCTGATCATAAGACTGCACACTAGTTTGTAATAAGGTCATTTTATTATGTTCTTAGATTTCAATGTAATGATCAATCCTTCACATCCCATTGGCATCTGAAAGTCCACAGAAAAGTCCTCTGCTTTGATATACAATTGCTCTTAATTTTTACCAGACTATAATGTGAACTTTCTTCTGGAAGATTAATCTTTTGGGGAAGACTAATTTACTATGTGAACATACTGTTTGGTTTGTTAGCTTGATGTTCTTGGTAATTTAAAAATAAAAAGTTTTTGATAAGGAGGGCTCAATGTCAATGTCTACTTGAAATCATAACCATATTTCTTCTCTTGAAATATCTGAGTAAATCTAATAACTGTGTCATAAACATTTTATTGAACTGAGGCATGACGAGATCTCTTTTTTTTATTGGCTGTTAACATTTTTATCATATTTCATGTTCCACCGGGGAGATGGCTTTCAGTCAGAGTTCACTCTTATGTGTGTCTACCTTTCAACCTTGATGCAAAACTAATGACTTCTTATTATCTCAGTCGTAAATGAATCTTCAAAAGGCATGAGGGACTTTCTGTAATTCTTTTAAGGGTCTCTACCGAGGCAGGTATTAATGACGCAGTTTGTTCTACAGAGTTTAATAGCTTAAAACATTATTTTAATAACACGTGACATTTAGGTAAAATGTCTCAGGATTCCTCATTAAAGACTCTTTCAGTACTATTCAGAGTATGATAATTTCTAGAATTGAAGCATCTATGTAGTTTATTTGGGAAATATTCTCATCTTCAGAGATGAAAACATCCAGGAAGAAGCCCCTGCTTGGTGAGAAGTACTTCATTTATCCACATTGATGTCCATATAGAATCTATGTCCATATCTGTCTTCTGTTCTTCATACAAGACTTCAAAACTTTCAGTATGATTGGTTTGTCCTATACGTAACTAAAAATGTTTCCTTTTCCTCAAGACTCCTGATATTAAATAGTTACGCAGATAATTTTTCATGGTCGTGATATATGTATTTGTAAAAAAAAAGTTATGAAACAAATATGGCAAAATGTTAATATCCATTAAATCTAAATATAAACTCATAGTGGTAAATTATGTTTTCCTTACTGGAAAAAATGAGCGATACCAAAATTAAATAGAGATACCAGTTTTTAACTTAAATTTCTGCCTAGTCAAGGTCTCCTGTTGGTATTAATTTTCCTTTAACATTTACAGTCTGTATCATACTTTTTACCCTTATTCCCTAATTATTTCTTGTTAAAAATTTCACTTCTCTTCCTAAAAGGCAGTGTGTTTATACTTCGTTTATATCCATTATGGTCTTTATAATGATTTTTATGAGTTGGAATTAATTCATTATGGTTTTAAAATTTCATTTTAATGTAGCCGAATACAAATCTAAGTTTCAAACATGAAAATTGCATTTTACCACTTTACTTTTAACTTGAGTCTAGTTTATGCTGTATGTCTCCTTGAATTATAAATCACCTATCATACTTGAGACTACTATATTTCCCTTTTTATAACTGTCCTCACTTATAATATAGTTCACAGCTGTACATGAACATAGGTCTGTCGATCAGTAGGGGATTGAGAGATATAGAAGTTTGTCTTTCTATGCCTTTATGGAGTTTTCTCTTGATGATAATCTTTCAATGTCATCATCCCAATTGATTTGCCTTTCATTGCCAAATCCAATCTGCTTTCTGCTGACTGGTATTTTGTGTAGATCTTTGAAATAAATTCGACAATAAAATTATCTGTTTGTCTGTAAACTAGAGGCCTGGCATGATTCTAGGTACTGGAATTAGAAGATAAAAATACACTAGCACCTTGAGAAGCTTACAAACATTTACATTTTAAATATATTATATATATATATAGTTTTTAGAGACAGAGTTTAACTTTGTCGCTCTTGGTAGAGTGCTGTAGCATCACAGCTCACAGCAATCTCCAGCTCTTTGGATTCGGTGATTCTCTTGCCTCAGCCTCCTGAGTAGCTGGGACTACAGGTGCCCGCCACAATACCCAGCTATTTTTTGGTTGTAGTTGTCATTGTTGTTTGGCGGGCGGGGGCTGGATTCAAACCCGCCAACTCCAGTGTATGTGGCTGGCTTCTTAGCTGCTTGAGCTACAGGCGCCAAGCCAGTATTTTTTTTATTATTAGATAATTTTCTAGCACTGTTCTTATAAGACTTCCTCAGAGTGAATAGGCAACCTACAGAATGGGAGAAAATATTCAAGTGCTATACATCCAACAGAGGAGTAACATCCCGAATCTACAAAGAACTCAAACAATCTCACCAAAAATGGGCAAAAGACATGAGCATATTTTTTCAAAAAAGATAAACAAGCAGCCTAAAAACGTCTAAAACATTCAACATCACTAATTATCAGCAAAGGACAAGTGCAAACCTCAGTGTAATACCAGCACAGATTTTCTTTCTATTTCACACCAATATTTATACAGTAAACATTGATGACTTGTTGGATTAGAGACTTAAAGAAAATTCAAGATTTGGATTTTGGAAGATGAAAAATTTCTCCAGATGAGAATGCATTTTCATCAACACAGATGTGGAGATAGCACAGAATACATTAAAACTAATGATATTAGAGACTAATGAGTATTACAGATAACACTTGGCACCAAAGAAAGATATTTTTTTCTTTTAAAATATTCATTGGAGACAGCACCCATTTTTTTTATGACCCCAGAGGGAAAGAACGGACAACCTTGAAAACCCATATTTCAAGACTTAAGTGTTACCTGAATTAGTTACCCACTAAGAGGACAAAAAAGGAGTATCTGTGTTCTTAATTATAAGCTTAATTATTTCTCTTTATTAGGTTCTATTTTAAGAAATAGAACATTACATCCTATTTTTGACATTTAACACGAATATATTAATCAGACCCTGACTATAGGTGACATCAGATTCTGATTGTAATCTAACACTTTCAAAAAGATATTTTTACTTGAAGTACTCTGTGTAATTATGCCTCCCACATAAAGATGAAGAGAAATGCTGTTTGATACAAATGGCAAGTTATTTATAAAAGTAAGAAACAAAAGAGTCCAAAAATACTCTCAGACTTATAAAAACCTATCTGTTTTTGCAGTTTTATTTACATTTCCATATTACCATGGTTTGTGCCTTTCATACAAATTACTTTTAAATTCCTTTGAGATCAACTAGACATCCCAATATGTAAAATTTGCCTTGGGAAGAAAAATCCCATCATTAACTAGTTCAAACCCCTTTGTGAGGTAAATAAAGTTTCTTTATCAACTGTGTTTGATGTTCTCCTCGTCACCTTCTTCTGTCATTGACCTCTCTCAGAGATCAACTGCTCAATAAATACTGTCGTCCCTTGAACAGAAGCTGGGAAGAAGCTTGTCATTTCCCAAGAAAGAAATCAAGATAAACATCTTTCTACATAAATCTTGACTTACTTGGTACATAAATATTATTTAAAATCTTTTAGTCTATTTTGTAAGGTTTCTTTCTACAAAATCTCAATTTTTATATTTGTTAATCATTTCAGCATTTCTGCTAACCTTGTCTCTATGAATTTTGAATTCTTTCTTGGGGCTCAGTTTATTCAATTCTGAAGATTCAGTGTTCCTTAGTTATGACAGAAATATAATTGATACATAATAATGATAACAAGGATGTCTAAGTGGTATTTTACAAGGAGGTAGATAGACACAGGAGGGGTTCTTCTTTATTTTAAGCAGTTATTTCTTTTTAATTATTTTATTTTATTTCATTTCATTTCATTTTATTTTTTTATTATTATTTTATTTTATTTATTTTTTTTTTAATAATTTTATTGAATCATAATTATGTACATTGGTGCAATCACAGGGCACGATTCATATACATTCAGAAATATTTTGATCATACTGTTATAGATATCCTTCATGGCATTTCCTTGATCACTATATAAA
>CAUYON010150517.1:0-19263 GCA_963573935.1 Arctocebus calabarensis | reverse complement strand
TCTTCATTGTCATTTTGTTCCAAAAATTTGGCAATTTCATTCTTAATCTCATCTATGACCCATCTATCCTTCAGCATAAGGTTATTTAGCTTCCATATTTTTGTATGAGTTTGCAGATTCCTGTTATTGTTGAGTTCAACTTTTATTCCATGGTGGTCTGAGAAGATGCAAGGAATAATTTCTATTCTTTTAAATTTGCTGAGGTTATACTTGTGACCTAAGATGTGATCACTTTTGGAGTATGTTCCATGGGCTGATGAGAAGAATGTGTATTCAATTTTATTAGGATGAAACGTTCTGTAGATGTCTGTTAAATCCAGTTGTTGAATGGTTAAGTTTAAATCTAAAATTTCTTTACTTAGCTTCTTCTTAGAGGATCTATCCAACACTGCTAAAGAAGTATTAAAATCTCCAACTACTATGGAGCTGGAGGAAATCAAGTTACTCACATCTATTAGAGTTTTTCTTATAAATTGAGGAGCATTCTGGTTGGGTGCATAAATATTAATAATTGAAATCTCATCATATTGAGTATTACCTTTAACAAATATGAAATGTCCGTCTTTATCCTTCTTTACTTTGATTGGTTTAAAGCCTATTGTATCTGCAAATAAGATTGCAATACCTGCTTTTTTCTGTTTTTCATTTGCCTGGAATATAGGTGACCATCTTTTCACCTTGAGTCTAAATTTTTCTTTTAAGGTAAGATGTGATTCTTGCATGCAGCAGATATCTGGCCTGAGTTTTTGTATCCAGTCAGCCAATCTATGCCTCTTTAGAGGACAATTTATACCATTCACATTAATTGACAATATTGATAAATCTTTAGAAAATCTAGTGGACATTTTTAATCCTTTCATCATTGTGGAAGTTGGAATTTGATAAAAAGTTTCTGGATGAGTTTCTTTTGCGTTGGAGGATTACTCTGGTCATTATGGAGGATAGGTCTGAGAATATCCTGGAGAGCTGGTTTGGTTATAGCAAATTTTTTCAACATGTGAATGTCATTAAAGTATTTAATTTCTCCATCATAAATGAAACTCAGTTTAGTTGGATACAGGACCCTGGTTGAAAGTTATTTTGTTTTAGGAGGTTAAAAGTTGATGACCATTCTCTTCTAGCTTGAAATGTTTAATCAAAGAAATTTGCAGTTATTCTAATATTCTTCCCCTTGTAGGTTATTGATTTCTTGCATCTGGTTGCTTTCAAAATTTTCTTCTTCATATTTACTTTAGTGAACTTAATTATGATGTGCCTGGGGGATGTCTTATTTGGGTTGAGTCATGCTGGGGTTCTGAAAATGTTTGCTATCTGAATTTCAGAACCTCTTGGCATGTCTGGAAAGTTCTCTTTCATAATCTCATGAATAAGAGATTCTGTGTATCGCTTTCAGGGATCCCTATGAGGTGAATATTGGTTTTCTTTGAGTTATCCAAGATAACTCTGAGAGAGTGATCCATTTTTGCCTTCCATTTCTCTTGCTCTTTAGAGGTTTGAGAGCGTTCGAAAGCTTTGTCTTCCATGTCAGAAATCCTTTCTTCTGCTTGCTCCATTCTGTTACTGAGGCATTCTACTGAATTTCTCAGATTGTTAAGGACTACAACTTCTTTTCTCAATGTGTCAAAATCTTTGGTCATTTTGTCTTTGAATTTGTTGAATTCTTGAGACATCTTTTGGGTCACCTTTTGAATTATTGCTTGAAATTCTAATTTCATCTTTTTCTCTATTCTGCTGATCTTATTTGCAATCCAGATTCCTATTTGATTTCAGACATCTCAGCCATTTGCCTATGCAGGAGATCTTGTGCTGTCTGCCTTGTCGTTACTTGGAGGAGTTGGTCTATTCTAATTATTCATATTGCCAGCGTTTTTCCATTGATTTTGCCCCATGGTTGTTTTTCACCATTGTGTCTGGCCCTTCAAGTTGGGTGCAGGGCCGTGCGGTTGTCTGGGAAGTTTTTGGCCGTTGGTGGGCCTGCAGAGAGGCCTGGCAGTCGCCAGTGGGGTCCCTGGAAGAAGGCCTGCCTATGGAAGCCCTGTTGGTGCCAGGCAAAGGCCCGTGCAGTTGCCGGGAGTGACCCTGGTCGTGGGCCTGGTGGTCACAGGCAGAGTTCCTGGCAGAAAGCAGACCTACAGAAGCCCGGCAAGTATGGGATGCAGGGCCAGGTGGTCGCCAGGGGAGTTCCTGCCTGGGGGTAGGCCTGCAGATGCCTGGCAGTTGCCAGCAGAGTCCCTGGCAGAAGGCTGGCCTGCAGAGGCCCCATGGGTGCCAGGTGGAGGCCCATGTGGTGGCTGGGACTGTCCCTGGCCAGGGCTGGGTCTGGGGGGGCCCTGCAGGTTCCAGGCGGAGGCCTGACAGTTGCCAGCAGAGTCTGTAGCAGACGGCAGGCCTGCGGAAGCCTGGCAAGCACAGGGTGCAGGGCAAGGTGGTCACCAGAGGAGTTCCTTGCCTGGAGTGGGCCTGCAGAGGCCTGGAGGTTGCAGTCGGAGTTACTGGCAGAAGGCAGGCCTGCAGAAGCCCTGCAAGCTCAGGCGTGGGGCCACACGGTCGCCAGGGGATTTAGTCATCAGGGGCGGACCTGCAGGGGCCCTGCTGGTGCCAGGCAGAGGCCTGTGTGGTTGCTGGGGGAGTTCCTGGCTGGGGGAAGACCTGCAGAGGTCTGGTGGTTGCCTGTAGAGTCTCTAGCATCTGCGGACCTGCGGAAGTCCAGCAAGCATGGGCGCAGGGCCAGGCATTTCCCAGGGGAGTTCCTGGCCATGGGCCACCCTGCAGAGGCCTGACGCTTGCAGGCAAAGTTCCTGGCAGAAGACGTACCTGCGAAAGCCCTGCAGGCTCAGGGCGCAGGGCCACATGGTCACCAGGGGATTTGCTGGACAGGGGCTGGACTGGGGCGGCCCTGCGGGTTCCAGGCAGAAGCCCGCGGAGTCGCTGGGGGGAGTTCCTGGCCAGGGGCAGACCTGTGGAGGTCTGGCGGTTGCCAGCAGAGTTTCTAGCAGATGGTGGGCCTGTGGAAGTTCTGCAAGCATGGGGCACAGGACCAGGCAACTGCTAGGGGAGTTCCTGGCTTGGGGGCGGGCCTGCAGAGGCCTGCCAGTTATAGGCAGAGTTCCTGGCAGAAGACAGGCCTGTGGAAGCTCTGCAGGCTCAGGGCACAGGGCCTCATGGTCGCCAGGGGATTTACTGGCCAGGGGTGGACATGCGGGGTCCCTGCGGGTGCCAGGCAAAGGTCCACCCCATCTCTGGGGGAGGAAGTCCTGGCCAGAGGCAGACCTGCGGAGGCCTGGCAGTTGCCGTCAGAGTTTCTAGTAGATGGCGGGCTTGCTGAAGCCCGGCAAGCATGGGGCGCAGAGCCAGGTACTTGCCTGCGGCTTCCCTGGCCAGAAGGGAGGGAGGCTCGCTGCGGCCCCCCCAGAGTCTTTTCCCCGTGGGGCACTTGTTCCGGCAGGCGGGGGTGGGGGCGCTGCTCAGGGACCTCCTCCCTCAGTCTCAGCGGGGGTTAGGCTTCTGGTTTGTCAGGTAACAGGGGAAGGGTGTATAGTAAGTTCAGAGTGGTGGGGAAAACTTTAGTTCAGTTTTCTGCCTAGCAATAGAGTTTTCAGAGTCACACTGGGGTGCTCAAGGGAAGCACACCTCACTTCCCACAGCACTCTTCCACAGGGTGAGACAAGAGGTCCACAGTTCCCTGCTTGTCTGTAGAAAACTCACAGGAACAAAAGAAGAGAATAAAAAGAAAAGAAACAGAAAAGCAAGAAACTCAGAGCTTTCTTGGGGGAGAGGACAGACAGTCTTCCTTTCAGATGAATTTTGTACCTGAAGCTTGCTTTCTTGGAGTCGCAGCCAGTCTCAGCAGAGGTGACCCGCAGAAATCACTTCTTTCTCTCAGCTGGGCTCCCAGTATTCAGCTTAATTGTGCAGTTTCTGGAGGTTATCTTCCCTTTTGGACAGGAGCCTTTTTCGGAAGCTGCTTCCAGTCAGCCATCTTGCTCCACCCCATAAAATGTTTAATATCTTAATGTTAATTATGCTGTTTGCTGTAGGATGTTCATTAACAATTATTATAAATAGCTGTTGATTTTTTCAAACAATTTTCAGCTACTATTGAGATAAATACACACAGTTTTAAAAATTCTTCCAATAAAATTAATTATATGAATCAATCATACAATGTTAAAATTAACTTGCATTTCTACATTATATTTTACTTGGTCATGATAAGTTATGAGAAAGAGACAGAGAGAGACAGAAAGAGTATGTTTTTAAAGGATTTTTATGTCTATGTTTATAAAAGATATTGGCATTTAATTTTCTTCTTTGTCCCATTTATTTACTTTTGTTGTTGTGATTGCTGATAGAGTCTTCATAAATTTTTTCCCCAAGCTGAAATAATCAAGAGTTTCTCCATACTTTCTTTTAGAATTTTTATCAGTTCTTGTCTTAGATTTGAATCTTTTATTCATTGTGGGTCAATTTTTGTAAGGACTGATAGATGCAGGTCCAGTTTCTGTCTTTTACATGTGGTTATCCAGTTCTCCCAGAATCATTTGTGTTGTAGGAATTATTTTCCCCATTGCATGCTTTTGTTTGGTTTGTTGAAGAGCAGATGCCAGTAGAAGGCTGGTTTCATCTCTATTTTCTGTTCTGTTCCATAGATTTATGTCTTTATTTTTGTGCCAATACCATGCTGCTTTGATCACTGTGGACTTGTAGTATAACCTAAGTCTGATAAAGTGAAGCCTTCGAATTGATTTTATTGCTAAGAATTTCCCTGGCCATGGAGGAATTTTTCTAGTTCCATATAAAATGAAGAATGATTTTTCTTGAGGTCTCGAAAGTATGATGCTGGTATTTTAATGGGGTTTGCATTATATCTGTAGATTGATTTGGATAGTACAGACATTTTAACAATGTTGATTCTCCTATTCAAGAACATGGTATGTTCTCCCATTTACTAATGTCTTCTGCTATTTCTGTTCTGAGGGTTTCATAATTTTCTTTGTAGATAATCCTTCACCTCCTTTGTCACATATATTTCCTGGTATTTTGTTTTCTTTTAAGCTACTGTGAAGGATATTGTGCCCTTGATTTTTTTCTCAGCTTGATTGTTATTGGCATATACAAAAGCTACTGATTTGTGGACATTTATTTTATACCACATGGTGTTACTTAAGCTAAAAACCTTATTCGTGGCTAAGGACACAACGATTACAGCAAATGGACAACCTTCAGAATGGGAAAAGATATCATAATGTACAGAATCTGACAAAGGTTTGATAAGTAGATTCTACAGAGAACTCAAATTAATCAACAAAAAAGAGCAAATAATTCCATCTATACCTGGGCAAGAGACATGGACAGTACCTTCCCCAAAGAAGACAGATGGATGGTCAAAAAGCATATGGAAAATATACTCATCATACCTAACCATCAGAGAAATAAAAATTAAACCACGTTAAGATATCATCTAATCCCAGTGAGACTAGCCCACATCATAGTCTCAAAACTGCAGATGCTGGTGGGGTGTGGAGAAAAGGAAATACTTTTACACTGTTAGTGGGATTGTAAATTAATACAGCTTCTTTGGAAAGAAGTATAGAAATTTTCAAATAACTAAAAGTAGACCTTATATTTGAAACTGCAATTCTATTATTAGGTATCTACTCAGAAGAAAACAAAATTATTTTATTATAAGGACATTTGTACTAGATTATTGCAGCTTAATTTACAATTGTCAAGATGTGGAAACAACCTAAATGCCCATCAACATAGGAATGGATTAATAAACTTTGGTATATGTATACCAAGGAATACCATTAAGCCATAAAAAAGATGGACACTTTATGTTTTCCGTATTAACCTGGATGGAGTCGAAACACATTCTTCTTAGTAAAGTACACCACAATGCAGAAGCAAGAATTCAATGTACTCAACACTAACATGAAGCTAGTAGATGATCTAATACATACTGCATAAGAGAAAAACTCAATTCCATTCAATTTGAGGGGAGGTGTAAGGAGAGGGGTACAGAGGGGAGGAGGGAGGGAAATTGGTGTGCTTCCACTAAATGGGCATAATGTAAGGGTATATGGCACCCCTCTTGGGTGCAGGACACAGCTATAAGTGGGACTCTACCTAACAAATGCAAACATTGCAACCTAGTTGTTTATACCCTCACAACGATATGAAGTAAAAAAAAAATATGGAGGAAAGGCAAATCAGACTGATCACAATAAAAACCACATAAATAATCTTTAAATATATGTAAAGTTGTTCAACCTCACTAATTAGAAGAGAAATGCAAATCAAAACAACCTTGATATGGTATGTTTCACTTATCAAATTTGATAAAATTAAAAAATAATAAGTACATTTTTGGGGCAAAGTTATAGGGAAACAGGCAGTCTCATTCATAGCTTACAGGGGTGGATTTGAACACCAACTTTTTAGAGGATACTATGACAATGACAGCAAAACTACATGTGTATATACATATGTATATATATACACACATGTAGTTTGACCCAGGAATTTCCCTGAAGATACACTTTCAGCGGTATAAAAGTATCTAAACATAACATTATTTATTATTGCATTGTTTGTCATTGTTTGCTAAATAGTGATAGTAATCAAAATGTTCATGTATAGGACAGTTGCTGAAAAAACTATGGTGTGTCCAAATATTGAAATACTTCTCAACCATAAAAATGAGAAGATCTCTATTACTCTGATAAGGAGTAATTTTCAAGATATACATGTAAGTGAAATATGTAAAGTACAAAAGGTTATATACTACATCACTTTCCATACAAAGGGAAGAAGGGGAGAAAAAAATTCCCCAAATAATCAAAATAACAAATAAAAAACACGGAAGATCAAAGCAGATTGAGATTATTACCTAAGGATGAGAAAAAATTAAATTATATCTTTCTTTGAAAGAGAAACCAAGGGATTAAAAAGAATCTGTGTGAGCCTGGAGCTAACTTTCCCAAATGAGCTAGTCTAAGTTGGGTCAGACCATGAGGAAATTTGTTAAACATAATAAAAAACTTGTCTTTGAAAAAATGAATGTAATGTGATTTAATATCAAACTACAATGTTACAAATTGCAGGGTTATTGATAATCATGTTGAAAGAAGGATAACTTATTCATTTTCTTTTTAGACAGAGTCTCACTATGTCATCCTTGGTAGAATGCCATGGCATCACAGCTCACAGCAACCTCCAGCTCTCAGGATTAAGTTATTCTCCTGACTCAGCCTCCAAGGTAGCTGGGTCTACAAGTGCCTGCCACAATGTCCAGCTATTTTTGTTGCAGTTGTCATTGTTGTTTAGCTGGCCCGAGCCAGCTCGAACCTGCCAGCCTCGGTGTATGTGGCTGGTGCTGTTACCACTGTGCTATGGATGCCAAACCAATTCATTCATTTTCAGAACAAAAATGGGACAACTGCTGGACCCGAGAAGGTATTGAGAGAACTCTAGGAAAGAGAAGGAAGGGCTGAGTGATGAAGATGAATACCCAAAGATACTTGCCAACCCATAAATAGTACAAGAGTGATGGTCTTTTCTGGAACCAAGCAACAAAATAGAAAATAAAGACACTGCCATCAGCCTTGAAACATTCTTCAATACATAAAGGTTAAACAGTTTCAACCCTTCCATAAATACTGTCTCAAACCATAATAAAACTGTAGTACAAAACTGTACTTAGTTTAGGGAAAACACAAGAGGATGTTTATCTCTTCCGTCTCTCATCATCTGGAGGGCACAACCTGCTCCAGTGATATTACTAAACTGAGGGAAGTTGAGGTCTAGCCAAACCTAAGAACGAAAAGATTATCCCTGTGCAGCCATTATCCCTGTCTTCCCAATCTACCCCAGGAGAGCTGAGGGAAGTGAGCGAAACAGGTAAGAGGGAGAATGCACCAGTTCACAACTGGAAGAGGACAACACAGGAGTGGCACAGCACAGACTGACTGGGTCATCATGGACCCCAACCTGGGTTGGAGCCAACAAGGAGACAGTACTGGGGGAAAATAAGGAGACTCTACACCTACTTAATGCATAATGTCTGGGGAGCCTAGAGAGGCATACATTGGCTAAAATGCCACACAGCAGATCAAGACAATGCAGGGAATCTCTGACTTCTCTGCAACCTTTTATTAATCTCTAACACAAAGTGTACCTGCAAAATGTAAAGGTGCCAAAATTCAAAAATAGGATTAGAAGAATCCTAAGCACCCAGGAAGATTGGGTAAAGAAGAAATGGCTAGGTAATTGGGAATATAGGGTAGTGAGCTGTCTACAATGGCAATAACATATTTAGAAAGGGGGAGAAGAAAACAAGTTTCATCTGCACAGGGCAAACAAAACAGCCTCCCTAACTAACTGCTGATCAGGAGTTCAAAGGGCTCAGCCTCACTTGCCTACTTATTCTCAGGGCAGGGATGATCTTGGTGATTTTTACCCTGTCTGGGGGTCTCTGTTCTCCTTTCAGATTCAGTGGTTTTGATGAGCTCCTGGGGATGACCCGTCTGCTGTACTTTGCCCTGGGTTGAGGCAGGGTGCCCCGCAGAAAGATCAGCCTATCTGCCTCCCAAAACCCCAAGTCTTCTGACTCTACAGTCACTTCATTGTTAATTAGAATGCTGTGTAGCAAAACATTGTGTTGCCTCCAAAGACTAGATATCGTTTTTGATAGAAGTACATTTGTAGACCATTGTTGTCTAACCGAAATGGTCACTATCTAATGTGGCTGCATTCTACAATAATAATAATAATAATTCTACCTGGAAACCAATCATAATTTATTGTAGGCATCAGAAAAAAAAATGCCTGAAAATGTTCAAGAAAGACGAGTAGTACACATTACCCTGGAAATGACACTACCAAGTAATAAGAAAAATCCCTCGGGGTGTCTGTTCACACCTGGTCACAAGAGGGAACACAGGAAAAGCAGCGACTGTTGAGGGGGCTGTGTGTGTGTCTCTGGATATAAAGGCTCAGAGTCCAGGCTGATTCTGGGTGTTGTTTATTATTATTATTATTATCATTATTTTTTAACCTGACTCTGGAGCTTCCCTTTTATATTCATCAATAATTTCACACTGTGAAGCAGGTCCACTATGCACTATACCAACTTGTCTGAGTCTGGTGGGAGAGAACAAGTCCTCCCCTCCCCCTAGCAAGTTTCATAAGTGACTGTATTGTTTCTATATAGGCAGTAAGGGACAGCACAACCAGTTCTCCAAGGCTCTGGAAGGCGACCCAGAGAGGATCTGTGTATGTCCCACTTGCACCACAGCTGAGGGACCCCAGAAAGCACCCTACCCTGGCTTTGACACCCTAGGATGTGACTCAGTGTGATAAAATATTGAAATTCATCAGTTTTTTAGGGGGACTGAAACAGAACCCAGGCCATTCTGGTCAGTTCTCTGCTTGTCAGGATGCTGCATTTTAGAATATTTCACAGTTATTTTTAGAAACTACAAGTGAGAAAAGGGGGAGAACTGGGTTGGTCCAAGACCACGTGGAGACTGTTCTGCACACTGTCCTCCTACTGCCCATTTTCCAGCATACTCCCTGGCAGCAGGGCAATTAACACTTAGAGAAGACCCTCAGTGGACTAATCACTAGGGTTCTGGCTAAAAAGCAGTTCATCTATCACATGCTGTGATAAGGAAAGTGTTTGAAAGTCTGGGGAAGAGACTCACAAGAAAAATATAAGTGACTGGGAAGGTCTGTCTATAAAGAAAGCAAGTGGGATCCAGGTCCCTGGAGTGTGATCTGCTTACTGAAGGGCATTAGCAGGACAGGGATGAAGGTGTCCTCACCTAGGTGGTGGAAGGGGCAGCACCTTCTGGTCCTCCCCAGGCCAATGGCTGTGTTCTTACAGATGTATAGATTGGACCCACATTTGTTCACACTCACAGCTACCTCCTCGCCCCAGAGATAGCACAAGTGTGCCCAGCTTTCCAACTGTGTAAGAACAGTGTCTTGCCCATGAAGAAAAGCAAAGAAAACTAGTTTCTTTGGTTAGATTTATACAGTAACTACATTCAGTAAATAAAAATAGGCAGAGAAGATATTTGTCAATACCCAGTGAAATATCACAACCTGTGACTCTTGTTTCCTCTCATCTTGATCCTCTATGTTCATGCTTGAAACTTCAGAATGTCAGCTGAGCTCCACAGTTTTTATTCCCAAATCACAGCTGTGCTCAACTGGAGCCCTTATTGGGGGCTCCCAGTGTCTTTGAACAACTGGCCTGCTACTGAGGTGCTCTTTCTCTTGTAGCAGCCTTTGGCTAACGTTCAGAGGCTTGAGTTTACAACTTGAGCTTTGACAGAGACACACATGATTTCTCTGACAGCCCTAAAGTAGAAAATAAACCTGACCCTGCTCATCTAGGCTGATGGCACACTTCCAGAGGGTTTATCCCACCTCTTCTGGGACAGATCCTCTGGCCTTTCATGCTCTGCATTCATGGTATGGGACACTGTTCACAACAGTGCACATTTGGGACAACAGAGTAAGACTCCATCTCAAAAAAAAAAAATGCACAATGGGGAAAAGAAGCTGGGAAATACATATACATATATGCTGGTGAGATCACCACATGCAGAAGAATGAAACATCATCCCTATGTCTCATCATTCAAAAAATTAATTCAAGAATAATAAAAGACTTAAATGCAACACATAAAACCACAAGAATTCTAGAAGTAAATCTAGGAAAAACTCTTCTAGATATTGGCCTAGGATGGGTGTGATGGCTCATGCCTGTAATCCTAAGCATTCTGGGAGGTGAGGTGGGTAGATTGCTTGAGCTCTGAGGTTTGAGATCAGCCTGAACAAGAGCAAGGCTCCATGTCTACTAAAAATAGAAAAACTAGCCAGATGTTGTGGTGGATGCCTGTAGTCCCATCTACTTGGGAGACTGAGGCAAGAGGATCATCTGAGCCCAAGAGTTTAAGGTGCCATGAGTTATGATGCCATGGAACTCCATAGGGTGACAGAATGAGACCGTGTCTCAAAAAAAGAAATAGATATCAGTCTAGAAAAAGAATTTATGACTGATATCCAAATGGAAATTGCAGCAACAACAATAATAAATAAATGGGGTTTGATTGAACTAAAAAGCTTCAGCACAGCTAAAGAAATAATCAACAGAACAAATACATAACCTACAGACTGGGAGAAAATATTTGCAAACTATATATTTGATACAGGGCTAATATCCAGAATTTATAAGGAACTCAGTCAAATCAGCAAGAAAAATGCAAACAACCCCATTAAAAAGTAGGCATAAGGCATGAACAGAAACTTTTCAAAAGAAGAAACAAATGGCCAATAAATATATGAAAAAAATGCTCAATATTACTAATCATCAGGGAAGTGCATATTAAAACCATGATGAAATATCAGCTTACCTATTAGATCAGCTTTTTAAAATAAGTCTAAAAACTATAGATGCTTACATGAATTCAGAAATAAAAGAATACTTATACATTGTTGGTGGAATTGCAAATTTGTACCATCTGTGTGGAAAACAGCATATAGATTCCTCAAAGAACTAAAATTAGACCTACCATTTGATCCAGCAATACAATTACTGGGTATTTATCCAAAGGAAAAGAAGTCATTTCATCAAGAAGACATCTGAGTTTGAATGTTTATTGCAATATAATTCACAATTGCAAAGATGTGAAAACAATCCAATTGCCCATCAATTCATGAATGAATTAATACAATGTGGTATTTGCATACGATGGAGTACTCCTCAGCCTTAAGAAAGATGAATTAAAGTCTTTTTCAACAATTTGGATAGAACTGGAGAGCATTATTCCAAGTGAAGTATCTCAAAAATGGGAACAAAACCCAACAAAACACAACATGTATTTGTTACTAAATTATAACTAATCAATGAAAGCACATGTGCACAAAAGAAGTAACATCAGTGGAAATCAAGCAGGGGGTAGGTGGTAGGAGGGAAGCAGCAGACGCCTTGTGTATGAGCACTATTTGTGGAATGGGCACTCTTTTAGCCGTGACTGAATTATCACAAAGGCTATCAACAAAACAAAAACTTTTGAACCCTTTTATTTTGAAATTAATCTCCCATAAGTATAAAGCTGAGCAAAAATTTTTAAATACAACTATTTCAGGGCTCTGAAAATGTCAAAGGCATAAAAGCAGTTGAGAAGGGTTTGTTCTTGAAAAGGTACAAGAGCTGTGAGTGGGAACAGGAGTTATGTGTGGACTTCTGCCTGGAATTGCTTCTTTCCAGCTCAGCTCAGTCAGCAAGAACTTCAGGACTAGAATTTTATCAACGTGGGAAAACAGCAGAAACTACCAGTCTGCTGTCAAAGAAGGGTGGAAGACTTGAGTTGAGGTAGGGAGTAAATTAAGATAGCTCAATGATTCAAGCTATTTAAATATTAAATGTTAGAATATTCAGAGAAATAATGGAAAGACCTTTCAAATGTAATCAAAAACCTTAATCTGTAAAACAAAGCAACTTGTGAAGAGTGAACACTGTGAATTTCATAGCTGCACACAATGTAGTTAAAATACTGAAAGACAATCAGAAAATCTTAAATGCAATAAGAAAAAAACAGACTCACTATATACTGGGAAACAATACTAAGGTCATGAGGTAACTTCATGATGGGATGGAGGTTAGAAGACAGTGGAACAACATATTTAAATGCTGATAAAAAGTAAAAAGTAATTTTTTTATACAGGGAAACCAATCTTCAAAGTCTATAGGCAAAGTAAAAAAAAACTTTGATAAAAAATGAAGAGAAATTATTACTTGAATACATGCCCTATGGAAATTTAAGAGAAAATACTTTTATGTTCACAGGAAATGGGATGGGATGGTTATTGAAACCCACAAAAAGAATTGAAAGCCTCAAAAATAGTAAATGAACAAAAGATAATCTAGAAGCAAAATTATAACTTCATTTTATATGATGTAAAATTCAGAAAAATCAAAACTATCATGGTAGGTGTTAGCTGGCAGTTACTTTGGTTGAAACATGAGGACCAGTCATTGACTGGGAAGATACATAAAGGAGGCTTCTGGAGAATTGGAAATACTCTATATTTGTAACTGAATGACGACTGTGTGTAAAATGTTCCTCAGTTGTAGATTGAGATTTCCATCCCTTACTCTGTGTTTTACATTAAAAATATCAGCAAAGCTAGACAACATAAACAAACATGAACAAAGTAATAACCATCACTAAATAATTATAGAAAATGAACTTTATCAAAAGGTAGTGTAAAATGTTCCCAGGAAAGTGATAAAGAATTAGAAAAGTGGTAGTGAAAATGGGAGAAAATATTTAAATATGTTCTTTCTTCTGCTCTGGCAGGATAGATTTTATTTGTTAGTTTTACTTCAAACACAGAAGACATTTTATGGTATTTTGCTCATGAAATTCATTCTCTTATTAGTTCTTCCCACACCACAGCACCCAGCAGGGGATTTGCATACTGTCCCCTGGGGAGGGACCTTCCTTTGGGAGTCTGAGATAAAAGCTCAGCTCTGACCCTGCCTTGACTGATCAGGACTCCTCAGTCCAACTTCTCACAATGAGGCTCCCTGCGCAGCTCCTGGGGCTGCTAGTGCTCCTGGTCCCTGGTAAGGACAGAAGGAGATGAGGAGGGAGAGTGGGGTGGGAGGGGGGCTCTGGGGCCCGCTGCCTCCTGTGTGTGCTCTGTACATGTTAGATGAAATCTTCTCGTCCTCCAAGACAAAGGGGAAACTGAAGTTCAGATGAGAGAGAGTGAGGATGATTTCAGATGGAGTGAGAGCTTGCGCTGTGGTGAACGTTCTGACACAGAAAGGGTCATGTAGGGGACTTCTAGAGATTCTCTCATGGCTTGAAAATTCCTGTTCTTATTGAAATAAAATGTTTTACGGGTATGAAGTAAAATCACAGTCATGAAAAATAATTCAGCTTGAAATAATAAAAGAAAATTATGAAAATGTCTCCTAATATTTTGTATATAACCTCATTCCTCTATCTTATTTCAGGATCCAGTGGGGATGTTGTGATGACCCAGACCCCACTCTCCCTGTCTGTCACTCCTGGAGAGCCGGCCTCCATCTCCTGCAGGTCTAGTAAGACCCTCCTGAGCAGTGATGGAAAAACCTATTTGAGTTGGTACCTGCAGAAGCCGGGCCAGTCTCCACAGCTCCTGTTCTATTTGGTTTCCAACCGGCACTCTGGAGTCCCAGACCGGTTCAGTGGCAGTGGGTCAGGGACAGATTTCACCCTGCAGATTAGCAGGGTGCAGGCTGAGGATGCTGGGGTTTATTACTGCATGCAAGGTACATATTGGCCTCCCACAGTGTTACAGCCCTAAACAGAAACCTCCATGCTTGGAGGGGTCCAGCTGCCCAGATGTGTTGTTTGATGACAGCTCAACAGAATTCTCTAAGATGAACACGTTGGAGAACTCATGGCAGCAGGTTGCATCTGAGGGCTCCGTCTCATGGATGCCTCGTGTATATATATGCTAGGTAAAACCCACTAATGGTCCTGTCAGCAGCAGCATCCTTGGCTGGCATAAGTAGCAGAAAAATGAACATGATTCACGTGCCTTGTGGGTAACCAGACATGACTGAAGGGAGTGCTGAATAAAATCTCACCCTAATCCTCCTGCTTTGCCAGCATTTATCAATAAGACTTAATCAGCATAACAGCCAGGCAATCAATACAGATTTGCGGCAATACATGTTGAGTACCAGTTTTAGCAGTTTTGTGTATATTTTTAGGAGGATAATATTTGGTAATATTCAGAAATTGGTGCTTTCTAACTTTCCCAAATTCCTTCTTCTTCTTCTTCTTCTTCTTTTTTTTTTTTTAGAGACAGAGTCTCACTTATTAACCCTCGGTAGAGTGCCGCAGCATCATAGCTCGCAGCAACCTTTAGCTCTTGGGCTTAGGCGATTCTCCTGTCTTAGCCTCTAGAGTAGCTGAGTCTACAGGCGCCTGCCACAGCACCGGTTATTTTTTGTTGTGGTTGCAGTTTGCCCGGGGCTGGGTTTGAACCCGGGACCCTCGGTGGTATGTGGGGCCGGCGCCCCACCCACTAGGCCACAGGTGCTGCCCAAATTCCTTCTTCTTTTCACTACTTATCTCCACAAAGATGGTGGCAATAGCATTCTACACAAGTTGTTCAAAGGGATGGCTGGCTGAGGACAATTAGGAAAAATCTTGGTTTTTGAGCTTCTAACTAGTTTTTATACATTCATGGTAGAAGATACAAGATTTTAATGCTGAAATTCTTTTCTTTGCTGCAATTGCCTTTTGCTGATAGACAAAAGTAGCTCTTGACATTCTGAAAGTTGCTTTTTAAAAACAAAAATGCCTAGAAGACAAAGGTTATAAAACTTACCCCATGTACCACTGGAATAACACAGAATAATATACATTTTTTTCCCTCTCCAAACAGATAAGATTTTTCAGACTACGTGCAGACTGCTGTGAGGGGAGCATTAAGGGAACACAGTAGAGGGACTCTACCATCAAATCACCTGCTCCTTGGCTGACAAGATTGCGAGTGGTGGTGAGTATTGATGATATGAATCCAGAAAGGATCCCAGATGTGTCACCTATGAAGAATCACAGAGCTGGAGGGACTACCGCCTGGTTCATAGGTCAAGCCTGCACCCCTGCAAATTTCAAGGGAATGTAGCACATTGAGAAGGATTTTTGGTCTACATTCACCAAATGGTTATTGGTGTTCTGGTGCAATGAACAGTGAGGTTACGTTACACAGTCCTAGTCAAATTAACATAGCAGAGGAGAGCTTTTGAAAACTCATTCTGCCCCAAGAGGTACCCCAGCAGAGGGACCACATGGTTTTGTTTCTGAACACATAATACACCCTGACATGTTAACCAGTAGGATCAGTAGGGGCTCCATCAACTGGGGAATAGTCAACAGCAAGGACTCAGACATGTGTTAAGGATGGTCTGCGCAGATTTGGGAAAAAAACAAACAAACTGACAAACAAGCAAGCAATAACAACATTATCCCTGAGCCCTGATATGGGGCTTCTGCTTTCCAAGCCCAGCCCTCACATCCTGCATGATTGATGAAACCACCCTAAACAGCTCCTGGAAAAAACTAACCGTGAGCAGAAGCTGCCTGTGCAGCCACTGAGGCTCAGCTGGGTCCCCCTTTCCAAGCTGGAGTTCTTTGTCTGTGCCAAGCCAGATCTTCTGTCCTTTGGCAACTTGGGTGGATATGGTGGAAGAACCTAAGCCAGGTGAGCATCAGCTCAACAGGGTTCTCCTCATGCTGGAATTTTACATCACCTGGTCCTTATTTCTTCTCTGTGCTCTGATGCTATTAACATGTAACTCTTCTATTGTGTTGTTTTTAACTTTTCATACTTTTTGGCGTGGTTGTTTTGGCTTTTCAATCCCTACATCATTATATTAGAGAATGGAGATAACTTTTTAAAGTAAATAATATTTTAGAAATGGCAATCTTGGTTTTGAAATAATAAATGAATGCATTGTCTTCACAAGACGTGGTCAATACATGAAAATAAATCACTCGCATATCATAGTAGTTATTGTATAGAATGTATATGTTTTGCATAGATTCCACTTTGTATAATTCTCTGAAAATATTTCTAAACTAGTAATGTGCATATCAGTTACATGTCATGACATGAGTAAAGTAAAAATCAGTAGAATAATGTATTTTGTTTATGGTTACAGAAATAACATCAGAAATGGTTATCTATTTTAAAAGAATGGTTTCCAAGGTGAGTGCAGTTAAACTTGTGTTAAGCAGATATGCCACCAAAAAAAAAAAGAAAGAAAGAAAAAAAGGTTTACAGCAAGGCGTTTGTACCACACAGAGAATGATAAGTTTTCAGAGTATTTTCCACGTTACATTCACAAGTAGGTACACACAGCCAATCAGTAATCTACTGAGTTCTCTCCCATAATCACCAATGTGGAGACTAGGGATAGTGAATTAAAATTGTATTCTTAATCCCAAAGTCCAAAAAACACACAAAAAATGGTTTATAGAAAAGATTTTGTGAAACAGAGAATGATAAATCTACAAAATATATTCACAAGTAGGTGGCACACACCTAACCGAACTTCTACTGATTTTACTCTTACAGTTACTCGTGTGGATCTTGGAGATGCTGAACACACTCCTGTGAGCAGGACTCACTAGGATCCTGCAGTGTGATGGCCACAAACACAAGTCACCCCAAGAGGTTCAGCCTCTCAGTGCAGCAGGAGCAGCTGTGGTGCCCTGAGGATGAATTCAAACCAAGCTGGGCTCAGGTGGAGCTGGCTGGAGATCCTTGGGGAAGGAGCCATGGAGGCCTCAGTCATGGGCGTGGGCTTTTCTACTGTAAACAGCACCCAGGGTCCTAAAGGACAGCTTCCCAGAGCCTCTTCCTCCTCCACGCTCAGACCATTCACATTCCACAGACCCTCCAGGCTGTGGCTGCCTCGTCCTCCCTACAGCAGCCACTAAAGTTCCTCCCTGCCCTCGTGGCTGCATGGACACTCAGTGATGTCACTGGAAGGAGACTCTAGTGTGTTGTGACATCACCTGCTGCCACTGATGACTTTCAGGGCCTTCCCTACTTTTGTCAAGTGACCATCACTTGACTGAGAGTGTACTTCCACTCTCAGAAGAATGAAAAGCTGCCTGTGCTTTGTGAATTTTGTCTTCTGAACAAGTTGAAGTTCACAAGAGTCTCACATTGGTGCAGCCCATAATATTAGTATTGCCTATTTTGACTTCCCTTTTCACTGAATTATCTCTGAGCAGTTGTTTAATATTCCCATCCACTCTCAGATCTTTCTTTTGTGAAGCTGCTAATGTATATATTTCTTTCCAGACTGATAAGATCTTCATGATAAAAGTCAAAACGTATTTCCATTATATTCTCATACTTCTATGGGTACAAAGACTAGTTTTAGAGTTTAATTTGCTCTTCTTTTACTAGTATGTGTAGGTGCAAATAATTTAATTGATTTGAGAACTTTCTAGCTAATGTAGACTTTTAGTGACATAAAATCAGGAGTATATATCCAGTGCTTTCTTAAAATTCATAAACTGTAACATGTCTTTTTTTTATTCAAAATACTTTCTAATTTCTTCTTCTTTGATTCAAGTTTTGGTTGGTAGTATTTTACTTATTTTCCAATAATTCTGGGGTTTTTGGATAACTTTCGGATTTATAGCATAATTCCACTTTTCTCAGAGAATATGCTTATGTAATTTGAATACATTTAATTTTGTTAAGATACCTTGCAGCCCACAATATGGTCTATCTTGGTAAATGTTTTCAAACAACTGTGCAATCTGGTATTATGGTGGAGTATTTTCTGTGTTTCAGTGATGTTGGGAATCTTGACAGCATCGTTCAAATCTTCTGTATCCTCACTGGCTCAGGTGGCAGGTCTGTTAGCACTGAGGGTCTACCTGTTGCACAGCACTTTTTGTTTTGTACTCACAGCTGGATGGCTGCCTGTCCCATGGTAGTGGGCAAAACCAATACTCCTAGATATGGCATGCGTGCCTCCAGAGCACAAAGAGTTTTATCAGGTTCTTCTTTGATGACAAAGATACTCATTAAGCTCAGTGGAATATGTGGAGTACGTATCCCTCTCTTCCCCACCCTGTTTCTGGATCACACATGATAGTTACTTCATAAGTGGGGGTAAATGTCTTTCTTATTTTGGGTTCAGGTGTAGATGGGATTGTTTTGAAACAGAAGCCGAATCTCAAGTCCAAAAGGGGGAAATCAGCCTCCAGACCTCAGTCAGAATGATACTAGGCAGCCCGGAAAGAGAGCCCAGGCATTACCAGACAATTTTATTTACTTGACACAATTTCTGGACTAGAACTATAGTTGTAGTGTCTTGGGTTTGACAATGTTTTTGAGATAGGACCTGGCAGACATTCTGCATAAGGAATCGTAAGACCTGAACCAAGATCTCTAATAAAACGGTGTCGGTAGAGAAGCCAACTGAACCCAGCTAGAACCTCGATGGTCTAGAATAACAACCTCAGGTTACCTTCACTTCTCATTTTACCCTGCTGATCATGTATAAGAATATTATGGTGCTGGGAAACCTGGCTGGCGACCTGTAGAAGACTGAAATTGAACCCACACCTTTCACCATTAACGAAGATAGACTCACACTGGATTAAAGATTTAAACATAAGACATGAAACTATAAAAATTCTAGAAGAAAGTGCAG
>CAUYON010150513.1:0-20744 GCA_963573935.1 Arctocebus calabarensis | reverse complement strand
GCACAGGAAGAAGGGGAAAGGGGAGAGGGAGGGAAGGGGAGGGAGAGGGTGGGGGGAGATGGGACAAAGGGTGAGATCACATGTATGGTACATATTCGAAGGGTCACGAGAAAACTTCTAAACAAGGATCAAATATGTTTTCATATAGTAAACGAGAAAATATCATGAACGGTATGTCAATCAGGTTGATAAAATATCTCAGATTGCATGTGAAGCCCCCACACTGTACCCCATGGTTGAATTAATGTACACAGGTATGATTCAATAAAAAAAATAAAAAAATAAAAAAAATTATACAAAAAAAAACAGAAGAGAATTCAAACACTTTACAATTCAATTCTCAGAACTTTTACATATTCAAGGTTACTCTTCAGAACAAAAGAAGAAGGAAGAGGAAGCACAGGAAAAGAAGAAAGTAAAAGGAAAAATGAATGTTCCTGTCCTCAGAACTCAAGTCCGCAAACTTTTCTAGGAAAATCTTAAATACCCGTTGGAAGTGGTCATGATGTATATCTACCAACAACTAAGTTTAACAAAAAGTAGAAAATTGTATGTTTTTTCTTGATTGATATCCCCATACTAATTTTCAGATAATCCATCCCTCCTGAGAGTGGAAATTTGGTGCAATTTCAAGAGAGCTCTGTTAAACTTGGTATACAGGTCTAGTTCTGGCATGCATACTGTTTTATAGTTGTTTTTGATCATGACAAGGAATTAAAGAATTGTGAGTAAAGAGTGACCATAACTCATTGATTTCAAATACTCTGCATTATCAGTATCTCAGTTTACAAAAGGCAATTACTTTTAAAAACATGGAACTATGGTTGCCACATTAAAGTAGAACAAGAATTCCACTGAGAAAAAGAACACATTTTTGTTAGACATTTTTAAAAATAGGTAAAAATAATATTGGAAGTGCAAAATGCATTTGGGTTCTTAAAAAAGTGATGCATAACATAAGAAGACATGTTAAAAGTTCTTGAGTAGGGAAGTACACAAGGTCTGGACTACTCCAGAACACAAACGGCATTTTTACTTTGGAAGAGAAATTTCAGGTGTGTGTTTTTTCATAGATTTTTAAGAAGAACCAAGAGCTCATCAATACATGAGTGGATTAATAAACTGTGGTATATCTATACCATGGAATACTACCCAGTCATAAAACAGATGGTGATCTAGTAGCTTTTGTAATAACCTGGGTGGAATTGGAGACCACTCTCCTAAGTAAAGGATCACAAGAATAGAAAAACAAACACCACATGTACTCAATACTAAATTGGAACTAGTTGATCCACACTTATGAACATATGTGGAAGTGCATGAAGTAGAGGCATCTAACTGGTGCAATGGATTTATTTTGAGAGAAGGGCACACTTATAACTTTGAAAATGTATAAAAACAACTTAAATAACCACTCCATGTGTGAACCCTACTCCAAAATAGGAGGAAGAGAAGAAGGAGGAGGAAGAGGAAGAGAAGAACCAAGGAAACCTTCTAATTTGGTCCTAACATAACTGCAATCTCCCCACCTGCTCACTAAGTGAAGGGAAAGAAACTTGATCTGGGTTTCAATCTATATTCTACATTTCGAGAATTTTCTGGTCTAAGTTGCTGAAATGTCATGACTATGCTTTTGATACTTTAAAAACCATTGCCCAAAGTCCTAACGATATTTCATTTATGTGTATGCATCCTAATTTATAGACTTGTGTATGGGAACCATAAACGTTAAGGACAATTTACAGAAGTATTCTACTTCAATGAAATGAGAACGAAAAGGATAAGGAAGAGCCTTCAGGCATTGGTCGGATCCCTCGAAGCCACTTTGTTTTACCAAATATCAAGGTAAAAGCCATTTCTTGTCTTTTTAAGTGCACTTGGATTCCGTCCGAGAATCAAGATTCCTTGGTTTTAGACAAGACAAATCCTTAGCTGGCCCTGGAGTTAAATCACAATCCATCTGACTAATCATAACCTAATTCTTGTCTTCCTTGTCCACTGATTGGTCTTGTGTCTTCATGCCACCCAGCCAATCCTAGGCAGTGTGACATAAAGGAAAGTCTGCTGGAGAGACGAACTTTTAAAAAGAAAAGGCTTATAAGGAGAAAACCTTTTCTTCCTTACTCTTCTCTTCTGCCTGGAATTCTGAGGAGATGTCTGGAAGTACAGGAGCAATCACGTGATAGCGAGAGAATAAGCATCAAAATGAAAAACCAAAAAACAGAGGAGGATCAGACCAGAAACACTAGAATCCCCTGCACGCATTCCCGAGAGCATTTTCTCAAAGAGGTACCTATGTAACAACCACCTCTCTTTGGATATTTTCTGTAATGTGACAAAAATTTGCTCCTAGTTTTTATTCAAGCCACTATCAATCAGATTTTCTATTATTTGCAGTTGAAGACAATCTTGACTGAAAGAGGAAGCCTTGGGTAAATGGATAATTATACTTTAATACTCGGGTTGATGCACATCAAAGACATCAGAAACACAAATGTAGTAAAGTGGAGCTGAGTTGATGGTCCTGTTGCCCAAAGGAAGCCCACATGTAGGGCAGCACGGGGCAGCTCAGTAAGATGATGTTGGTAGAGACTTACAGGAGCTCGGCTTTTACTGGGCAATTTTGGCAAAAATTTAAGGAAGTGAGGGTGTGCTCTGGATTGTCTGCTTTTAGGAGAGAGAGGTAATTCTGTGGTTGAATATTTTAAGAAGCTCATCCAGAACACACAGGGAACAATGTGGGGTTATCCTATAGTCGATAATGAAGTAGTCTGTCTTAACACCAGCACAGGAAGGTCTTCATCTTTTCTGCGGTTTGTTCAGAGTTCCTCTGTTGGTCTCTATTCAAACATGGTTATGTAGCAGGATCATTTTTGTCTTTTTCCATCATGTTGTCCATGAAATATTTTCTGCTTAAAGGAGAACATCACCTCACCGTAAGTGCCAACATGACTGCTAGCCAGAGACCTAGCAGAGAATGCTAGGCGAGCTCCTGGCACTCAGAAAAGGCTTTGATCCTTATTACCTGATTTTTTTATGACATATAATATTACTCATCAACTATTAATATAGATGTTTAAAATCCAGTTGTACATATCTACTTAGGAATTTTTAAGAATTCTAAAACATCCAGATGTAATATAACAGGAATCTGAACTAAGAAATGGACAAAGAAGATAAGGAATATATTCAGTGTTCAAAACACATTTCTGATAAATAACAATTTTAACAATGAAATAAATGTTTATGTTTAGTTAGATGCATGTAAAAAAGGGGAAAACTGAGACTGACTTTAAAATTCGTAGCCTGGGAGACTAACTACTTAGAAATGACCTTCACCAGAATAGGAAAGGTGAGAGCTAAGATTTGTGGCCAATGTATTATGTTCAGTTTTACAATGTAAAGTTGTGATATCGTTAAGACATCCAGGGGAAATTCCCAAAAAGCATTGGGAAATGAGCCTGGACACATAAACAAGAGGCTAGTACTAGGGAAAATTTCTGAGGAGGACATGAGATTTTTAAGAAATAAATTATACTGCAATATGCAATGGTATGAAAGTGCAGTGTAAATCATCACAGCTATATAGAAACAAATGGAGCTCTCCCAGCATCGCTGATAAGCTGAGCAAGTTGAAACTCGCACAGGTGAATCAAAAGGGATGCTGGTATCTGTGTTTCTTGGAAGTGAAATAATGGACCATAACACAATCTGTCTCAAAACTTTCATAGTGACACATGTGCTAAATTTTTCTTTATAGAAACACAATCATATCGAAAAAGTCGGATTGTTTTGGAATCTTACTAATATAACAAGGACAACTGTGCTGATACTCTCTCATTCCTGCCTCTTACTGGAAACTACTAAACAAAACAATGTTACCTCCAGCCATGCTGCCCATTAAATGCATTTAAACTTTGAATTGCATTGATGTTTACATATATTTTTGTCTTTTTTAGGTGTATGCTATTATCGTCTAATCCAAAATCTAATCTCCTACAAGAAATTAAACTTCTGCTTATTTTTTCGTCTACAGAAACAATTCCAAATGGATATTTCACCACCTACGTGTTTGGTATGCTTTTAACAGTAGCCAGCACAGCCACAACCATGTAGGTTCTTAGTGGTGGCTGGTGGCTTTCCTATGTTGTTGTTACTCAGACCAGAAAAGGCCTTATTTGTGGGTTTTTTTTAACATGACTGCCAAGAAGCCCTAATGTGGTGACTGATAGCAAGTCCCCACTGTGTTTCTGATGAGTTTTATCAGGAAGAACATAATTCTTCTACCTGCTGGTCTCAATTAGAGACAGACCTTGTTTCATCCTTCTCTTTTCTGTAATTTGAAGTGAAACTTGAAAAGAGATGACTCACATAGTTCTTTTCTTCAACCATACCTGCCATATATCAACATTAGGGAGAACAACTTCAAAACATAAGAAGATCCAGAATGTTGGAAGATGTTAGAAATTGCAAATTCCCTTTTTACACGAACAAAATTTATAACTGACCATATCATACAGAACCACATCATCGGAATCATTAGATCACATTCAGCCTATAGCCTCCTTTCATTTGGGAAGCACCAGTTTATAGAGGATTAAACATTATACTTACTACAACAGCCACCCATAGCACAACTCAGCTGAGGAATTACTGAGAACAAGACATTCTCCTGGCAAGCCTGGAAATCTCTTGTGACTTGGAAGGTAAGTCTCCAAGTATACTCAGTAATCCTGGAGGAGCAAAGTTCATCCTGTAGTAGTAAAGTGTACCGTCAATTCATGTCTTGCGTGATCATTTATGTGGTCGCGACACCAGTTTAAGTCTAATTAATTTGAATTTGACCATCTTCAGGTTGGCTTTGAGCTCTCTAGTATGTCACAGTCCCCATCACTTCCTACAGTTCAATACCTGGCTGTCTGCACCGTGTATTTAATATTTCCCTTTGCAACCGTCTTCCCCTTTACTAGTAACAGAAGGATGTGGCTGGAAGTACAACCATAGACCTAGTTCTGGAACTGCTTATCTTATTTAAACATCTGTGACAGAATAAATCCTGTATGCCAGGTACCTTTACCCAGGCAACAGTAATATGCACAGAGCTTAGCATCACAGAGAGACATCCAATGAGCATTATAGTTTTTGAATGAATGAATTTATTTAACTACTGAATAGCCTTTGAGTCTAGATGAACTTTTTACAGTGCAGCCACATTTACATAGAAGATATCAGAGCCTGGGTCCACAGAGGGCTGATATTCTTCCGATATGTTTAATGGATGCTGAACCTCAAGATCCCTGTCTTGGAAATGCTTATTGTATCCTTTACTTTGGAAACACTCGCTGTGAAGATTAGTGATGTGATGAAAGAACATGGAATTTATCCAAATGTTTACTCTGTGTCTGTGAAGTTGTTATATATTATTTCATTGAATTCTAACAAACACCCTGTTTAGTATGTATTCATGTACTCACTTTATAATGGTTGAAACTGAAATTCAGAGGCTGAGGAATTTCCTCAGTTCACACAATCATCAACTAGCCAAACTGAACTTCAAACCCAAACAAGTCTTTTGCTTTTTTCCCAGGGATGGTCATTTATGTTCCTCTTATCTGGAGGATTAATTGGGACCGTTGCGTTCAGGCTCTTTGTTAAGCTCCCACATATTATGCATTATCTTACCTGTTGGGATGTACTCACGTGTTGGGGGAAGGACAGATCTATCTGTCCACTTGCCTCCCATCTCACCCTTCTGTGTGTCCTCACATACCAAGGTGGGTGAGACTCTCTCTGCTGACTTCCATTTCTCTCAAGGTAGTTTTGTTACTCATTCTTTATTTTCAGATTCTAAAGATATTTTTCAATACTTGCCCCTGATAAGTAACAATTTTAACAATAAAATAAATGTTTATTATTGTGTTCAGACATTTATATTCTGCATTTAGTAACCCATGAAGGCTATGTTAACCAGTTCGATGAAAATATTTCAAACGGTATATAAAACCAGCACACTGTACCCCATGATTGCATTAATGTACACAGCTATGATTTAATTAAAAAAAGAAAAAAACAAGGAAAAAATACAATAAAATAAATGTTTATGATTAGTTAGATGCATGTAAAAGAAAAGGGAAAACTGTGCCTGAGTTTATGTTTATATACCAAATATTATGAGGAGGTTTTCAAGAAGGAGTGTAAATGTGTGACTTATTCTGGATTCTGTCACTTCTAGAACCATCTCTGGATGCCTCATAAAATAAAGCTAATGTTAAAAGAAAACATAAAAAAATACAGAAGTACTTTAAATATCTGCTTTTAAATAACTCATAAGGAGTTATAGTTGTTATTCCATCATATTACAGAATAAACTAGTGTTGCAATACATACTTAAAGCCTGAATCATATACAAATGTAAATGTAAATTAGTCCCACAATTGTCCCTATCTTTAGTTTTTCCTTTTAGAATATTGGTGTTGCCTGTTAAGAAAATCCTATCACGAAGAGGAAGGTAGACTCAAAATATATCTATGCAAAAAATATTTTAGACCAATTTATTATGTCAATGCTTTCTACCTGATTACAATAATGTACCTGAAGCTGAACTCAGTAGTCAGAGTTTCCACGCTCAGAGAATTCATTTGAATTCATTAACCCTGTTCTAACCTTCTAGCTGCATAATAAATATCTCCTTACATTGTATCACAAGTGAGTGACGACCTATTCCTTTGGGTCTAAATGAATGTTCTTTTGGACCATTCTTAAATGTAACTGATTTCTATATATTTATAGTACTACCTCAAAAACCAGAGAGCGAAAATATTGAATGTCTAGATCTAGAGTCTTAAAAGACCTTGAAAGTCCAGGCTAAGTTGTTGTAGATATACTTGCTGGTTGCTGATTAGAAGTTACAGAGGAGGCCTATTCAGTCTGTGGTTTTCCTGAAATGAAGTTTTTTAAACCATATTCATGATTATTAACATTAAAATGACAGATTTTATAGATAGGAGCCTCCTCAGAAATGTCAATGTGGAACGTAGCAGAGTACTTAGGAAAATCTCATGGGATATTCTCAAAGATGAGCTTGAGATTGAATGTGAAGAGGACGTTTGTAGCTCATCATGCTCAAACTGTAATCACCAGGCTTTTTCACCACAGGCCTTCCACACAAGTATATTTTATGACAGGCTGTACTTCCCTTCAATAATTTCCTCTTAGATCCCAGAGAGGAAGCCTTGCAACCTGTAGTTACTATTGTCTCAAATACTTTATGATACAGAGACAAGCCTGGAGCATGAAATATACTCTTAAAGCAAAGTGATCTGTCAAAAGTTTATTTTGCCTTTCCAACAAAAGATACCATCTAAGCCATATGTATACCAACATAACTTCTATTCTCCTACAGCAGATTAACCTTGAGACCAAGCCTTCAGTGCCCAGAATGAACCCTGCTCACCTTCTCCTCAGAGCCTCACAAACAGATCCTTCCTCCCAACAGGCTGATCCATTTCACAGGGTCAATTTTTTCAAACCACCTTTTACTAAGTACTTTCTATAGACATGGCACTGTGGTCAGTACTGATATAGTGTCTTGTTTAATCTTCACAAAAATTCAATGAGTTAGGTATGATAGCCATTTAATTATTGTTGGAAGCAAGACACAGAGAGATTTAAATAGTCTATATTGGATAATTTGCAAAATAAAGACAAAGCTTATTAGCTGAACATGATGAAAAGTAAACCATGTACTTTTAACCATGAAGCTGTTATAAGTTTTTAGGAGAAGTTTAAAGTGTGCTTGCAAAGCTGTGATACTCCTTGAAGACCCCCAACTGGGAAATGCAGAATGGCATTTCTGAGCTCTGCAGAGAAGTTCTTCAGAGCGGCATCGTGCTGGATAACCAGATGTTACCAGTGACTTTTTGTGTGATCTTGGAACATTGACTATGTTTCCAAGGCCAAAAACAATAAGTAATAAGCGCCATACCACCTAGGCATGAGCTGCCAAGAGACAGTGACCCCAAACGTTGTAACGGGTAGTCCACTGTTCATCTCTAGGCTCACAGAGGTAGAGATGAGGAAATTGGTTTAAAGATCTCTAGAGGAGAATTGTGAGATTTTTGTCAGACTTTGTAGCCACTGACCTTCTCAAGCCATGTTGAGGGCGATTTCAAAGGAGCCCATTCACTGATCTGCCAGAGATGGCTTAAATGTAGAAGGCTGGCCAATGGCAGCAAAATGAGTTTCCCTGGCAGCCCTCTGTGCTCCCCCAGCCATGAAGACTGGTGTGAGTCCTGCGAAGGGGGCTGGACTTGAATACCTGGGACACTCTGCCAGATGCAGAGATCCCAGTTCAGGTGCAGGGCAGCCAGTCTGCTGAGGCTTCACTTCCATCAAGGGAACTGCCAAGGGTCCCCTCAGAGGAGAAGGGCACCCACAAACATCGACAGAAATACTAATCAGAGGAAAAATGACCAGGTATCTGACATCCTCGAAGGCATAAGTGCTGGATGGAAACTGCCCCTAGCCAGTCCTGCCTCCCTCCTGTTCTCCACTCAGTTGTACTTTCTCTTCCCCTCCAGTCGTTGATGCAGAGTTAGAAATGAGGGAAGAAAAGCAGCCAGGCAGTTTGGAGGAAAGATGGAGAAGCAGCTAACCATGGTTTCTGTTCCACTGCAGGTCCCCAACCTGGGTCAGGCCCAACAAGTAGGCTGGAGTGAGATGGGGGAGCAGTGCAGATATATTAGACTGCGAGTTTGAAGTTCTAACATTAATCTAAATGGGGTCGTTTATCTTAAAAATTGAAACTGCATGTGAATACTTTCAAATGACCAGAGAAAATATGGAACCTTCCTAAGCTTTTACACAGGAGCAAGGAAAACACATCAACACTGTAGGTTTGCAGAGGTGAGGGTGCAGAAGAGGAAACTGTGATAAAGTTTCACTCTAACAAATTGTAGCTTATTCTAGAAATTGACTAGAGCTGGAGCAAATCTTTCCTCCATCCTTCCTATACCAAGACTCCACTGTGCTCCTGGCTCCCTGACCGGTGCTCACACCCACTGGGCTCCTTTTATATTCCTTTGTATTGTCTGGATTTCCAAATTTGGTTTTCTGGATTCTTCTCTGTGCCTGAATGGATCTCCTTCTGATTCTACTACCTAATTCCACACATTTCAGAATTTAAGGTGAAGCAAAATCAAATACTTTATTCCTCTACTGGTCCATACCTGGGGTGTGTCTGGTTCCTGATCTCAGCTTTTTCGATTTTGCTCTGGTCAAATAAATTCATTTTTTCAGCTATTACAAGACATAATCAGAGACGTGCCATTTGAGTGATAAATATAAACTGGTGCACTAGCACAATAATGTCCTCAACATCCCACTGGGGGTGGGTGGGAATAATTCCTAAGGAATCATTTTCTAATGTATTTTCTCACTTGATTTTCGTCTTTGAAATATTGTATTTGTACCATGAGAAGGTAAACAAATAGCAATTATTTAGCCCCTGCAATGGGACTGGTACTTTGCTAATACCTTAGATCCATTCCATATTTTTCTGATTCAGAAAGCATGAGAATTTGGCAAAATCTTGATTACGGAAGTAATATGTAACAGATGTTGGAAGGAATATAGTTGTTATAAGTCAAATTCCAAAATGCATATTTAGGGCTCTGTGAAGAAGAGTATACCAAAATGTTAACTGAGAAATTAGATGGATAAAAACAGAGGGAGAGAGCTTAGCTTTGGCTAAAATCCCAGCACCAGACCCTGCCAGACATTATAAATTAAAGCCAGAGTTTGGACTTGTCCCTGGCTATAGACAATTATCTACTGTGGATCACCGCCAGAGGGATGGACTCCACTTGACTTAATGCCTCAGTTGTGCTAACTGGCACCAGCTGGAACTTCAAGATTCATTCTCTAATTGGGGATGACAGGGTACATAGTCAAAAGTTCTCATTCCAAACTCAAACTGAGTGCTTGTAACACTGATAGATGAAGGGAGCCCTGGAGGCTGGTAAGAAGCAGGATTTTGCTTTCTTCTTGCAGACTGCCTGCTCTTTCCGCCATGTGATTTGCACTCTACTTCTGCACCTGGCTGTGGAAAACCCCACTGGTCATTTCATTTCACCAGGGAAGTCTACAGAGTACATGAGCCTTCTTGATCTCGCCCATGATGTTTCTCTGTGGTGCCCACAGTGCAAGTTCACTGACGAGCAGCACTTCCTGCTTCAGTGGTGATTATTTTAAGAGATGGGAGAGTGTCGTGTGGATAGGGAAGAATATTTGATAGTCCAGTGATAGATTTGAAGGTGTTTCTATGACTACCAAACATTTGTGATCTGTATATAAATTCTGCAGCTATTGCTCTGTTGACCCATGTCTTTATAAGCAATGTCACTTGTAATCCAACAGCATGTTCCAGGAATTAATTTTAAAGGTATTTATTGGATATATAACACAAGCTGGACACTAGGCTCTAAGATTACAAAGACTGGCAAAATGGACTAAATTCTGAACCCCACAATCATGTTTTTGATTACTGTACAGAATTTAGCAGAGTATTTATTCACTACAGATTCTGCTGGGTAGTGATAATAAGAGTAACAATTACTACATTTGAACAACCAAATAAAATAGCATTGAATCATAACCCAAAGCACAAAATAAATATCCATAGTCTCTACCAATATAAATGATTGAATAGATACGTAAGTGAAGGAGAAGAAACAGATCTGTGAAGAATTCCAAATAAATTATGTACGTACTCTTCCTCAAAGAGATAGAACACAACTTTTCACTATTTGAGTATTAGCTATGCATTCACTGCAATGTTCCTATAAAGAATACAGAATAAGGAAAGGAGATATAAAGTAACTTAACAATGGCAAACCCTGACAAACACTAGGTCAACCAGGTCATCAAAGTTCACACCAAGAGGGACAGTCCAGTTGATAGTATCTACTCTTCATATGATGTAATTAAGATGATACTTAACCTCTGTGGGCTTCTTCTCCACAACACATAAATCCAATGAAACACTAACAAATCCCATCAGAGGAAGAGTCTATAAAATGTGCAACCAGTACTTCTCAAAACTCAAGGTTATCAAATATAAGGAGAGACTAATAAACCGTCATAATCAAAAGGAGACAAAGAGACATGACAACTAAATGCAATGTGGCATCTTGGTTGAAATGCTAGAACGAGCAAGAAAGAGGACACTAGATAAACACTAAAACAACGTGAGCAAATATGGACTTTAGTTAATAACAATGTGTTCATATTGGCTCATTTATTGCAGCAAGTGTACCATACTAATACTAGGAGCAACTTGGTAGAAATTATATGTCTCTATACTATCATCAAAAGCATTTATGTAAATGTAAAACTGTTGTAAAATCAAAAGTTTGTTTTAAAAAATTATCTTCAGGCTCGGCGCCTGTGACTCAGCGGGCTAAGGCACCAGCCACGTACACCTGAGCTGGCGGGTTCAAATCCAGCCTGGGCCCGCCAAACAAAACAACAATGACGGCTGTAACCAAAAAACAGCCGGGCATTGTGGCGGGTGCCTGTAGTCCCAGCTACTTGGGAGGCGGAGGCAAGAGACTCGCTTGAGCCCAGGAATTGGAGGTTGCTGTGAGCTGTGAATGCCACAGCACTCTATCCAGGGTGACATCTTGAGGCTCTGTCTCAAAAAAAAAAAAAATTATCTTCAATTGTCTTTAAAATTTCTAAGCATTCATTCCCCTTAACATTTTAATGTCATCATTTCAATGAAGAATGAATCCCTCCATCGTGCCAAGTGCTTTTCAAGGCACCCAAAAACGCAGTGGCTAAACCTGAAAGGTTTACAATCTAGCATTGAACATGGATAGGAATGTGGGTCTGGCAAGTGTGACAAAGCCTGTTCTATAAATGACTGAACAGTAAGTAACTTGGAGAGCTTGAGATTTGCCAAAGCTACATAGCTTTTAAAGGCAGAGCAAGAACTCAATAGTAGGTTTTGTGACTATAAAGTCATTCGGTTCTATTAAGATAAATTCATAACTGGGGGCAATGCTATTTTGCCAGAGAAACTTAATTATAGGCCAGATTTCCAAACCATACCGGCATGTCTGCTGATTTGTAAAGATAAGAAGATGCTCTTTATTGTGGGCTGTTGCCCCACAAGGAATTGTGTGCAAGGAATGCTTTATCATGGTCAGACTCCCTGAATTTCTTGTTCCTGAAATCCCTAATTGATGTGAAACAAAAAGACTTGAATTTGGTATAATAAACACAAGTACAAGAGGAACTTTACATAAGAAATGCAATCAGTGTAACCTGGTTTCTTGTACCCTCAATGAATCCCTAACAATAATAAATAAATAAATAGACTCCTAAGGACTATGCATTCTACTTTTTTAATGAAATGGCACTTTATTAAGTTGAATTCAGACAGCACCCGCCATCCTCTGGCATTCATTTGCTTCAAACATCCATATCCTTAAAGACTAAGTGCCTACTTGTAGCAACAGCATGACAACGTACCACGATAGACATACCACTGGTTTGGTGTCAGAAGACATAGATTAAAATTCCAGCTCTAACATTGGCTGGTTTCTTTACATTGCTTGAGAATGCATCATGTTTGAGTGACAATTTCTTCATCTATAAAATAGAAATAATACTACTCACTTGTAGGGTTTCAATACATGTATGTGTGTCAATCACCAAGGACAAAGGAGGACACCAAGGAGGGGTTCAATAAACTTTAGTACTAGAAACCTAATCTAAAGGTTCTGGCTGAGGGACACCAGGAAAGGAGGAGGAATGGGTGAAGATAAAAAAAGTCTGTATTATAAAATTATTCAGAAAAATAATAGCAAAACAAAACTTTCCCTCCCTTCGCTCTCCCCTGAGAGTTCTACTGTATCACAATGAAGCGGGTGACAGGGTGATTTGAATCCACATAGGTTTCCAGACTGGTATTGAGATTCTCTAAATTCTTAAAGCCTAAAAGATAATCCAAAATGCATGAGTGTATTTCTGTCACAACAAGAGGTTATCATTCCTTATTCTTGTCTGACATCTTGGTAAATTGCATAATCCAATGTGCTAAGCTGAAGGATGAGCTTCTTGTTCTCACACCAGTTCATTACTCTCACTTCTACATCCAAAAGCAGCACCAGAAGGTAGTACAGGCTCTTTTATTAGGATAAGTTAATTAAATTGCAGATTTTTTTACATTACAAATGTTGTCTCTTGATGTTCCTTAAAACATGGAAACTGTATGGAAAAAAATGAAATCCCATTTGTCTGCCTATGCAGAGAAGGCCTCATAAACACTGGCTTAAGGGCCTTCTTGTCCTCCTTCTGCCGTTCTCTCCATGAGGGGCATGGTCAGTAAGGCGGAGGGCTTGGTGAGTGAGCATTCTTCTCCTTGCAGGGGGATGGGAGGGAGAGATTCCTAATGGCTCTCACTTGCGTCTGATTTTCTGTTTCTCAGTATTTTTCCCTAATGAATTTTTCTGACCTTCAGCTTCTGCAGCATAATATTGGACTCTGAATTTCTATCACTTGTTTTTTCTGTTTGCAAGTCATTGCTTTAAGTTTAAATGTTGAATTTATTTTCTGTATACAAGGTCTAAGCCATGAATGTTTTCATAATATATCAGCTTAATAAAAAATATGCATAATTCCTATCACATGTAATGGCTATGTGGCTCAGGGCTGCCAAGTTGAGCCCCAGATCAACGTCTTGAACTATTTGGAAGATCTAATGTGTGCAGTATGTATGGTGGTACTGGTGCTGATCCCAGCCATCTGAGGTCAGTGTTTCAATTTCCCTGACAGAGCTTTATTGACAGGACAAAGTATATAAAGGTAACCGAAGCTAATGTATCAGGTTAACACGTCTATGTGTTCCCATTTCCTATTAGTCTCTATTTTTCTTTCATTGGCAGTTTCTTTATGTGTGCCAAGCCAAATTAGAATGCTTACTTAGATACGTTCAAAGCCCATGGTAGTCCTTGGTCATATGTGGTTGAACTTCAGAGTAGACTCAGACCCATGGTTTGAAGTGACTGGAAACATTTAAGACTCCTTATCACCATGGCTTAATAATAAGTTTAATCGTTTCTACTGTTGTTAGAGAAGCTGAGAGTTATTTAAAAAAATGCAGTGGAAATGAGCATTACCTGACATTTTGCCTCTCCTTACCTACCTTGATTTTTGCCAAATCCTAGGTTCATAATGTTCCAATGTTTATTCCATACACCAGCTAAATGGCTACATCAAAATTACCTGAGATGGACGCTAACAATACTGTTCTTTCCAGATTTTGCAGCAAACCTGGGGCAATATGCATAATTATCAAGTGGATTTGGGATTCATTCAGATTATCACTGGTATGAATTTTCCTAGGCATCAGTCTTGATCTATAGCAAGGTTATAGCACCAGAATACAAATAGATCTTTAAATTCTTTCAGTGCATCCCAGGACTGTCAACACCTAGAGAGGGGACAGGGCTAAAGGGGACATGGAAGAGCTCATCCTTGAGCATGATTTACATACAAGTCTCTAGAGCTTCTCCTATATGTGACGCAGATCACCACTATCATTTATAATTCTATCTTTTACAAAAGATGTACCCTAGAGACTGGAGGGTCCCTCATAGACTCAAAGGAATAATGGATGGGGGATAAATGTTTGAAGAGAATGGAAAAAAGTTAAACTGGGTCAGGGGAGAGAGGAAGCAAGATGGCAACATTAGATCCAGTAAGGGAGAGAGGCCATGGCCTGGAAAGGCAGCCCTGAGACCAAGAACTGGTCGGTGCATCACCAGGGTATATAGACAGAGCTGCTTGAACAAAAAGATTACAAAAGACAGTGTCTTAAATGAGATAGGTTATTTAATAGCACAAGGATGAATAACAGTGGAGAGCTTGCAATTTCTAAAGTTGTTTCAGTTGTCAGCATTCTTCAGCCATGGTAGACGGGGAGAAGATGATCAGGCAACTACATGCATCACTGTTACGCATGCCCATGGGCCTCAGTCACAGTGGCATCTAGATGCAAGAGAGGAAAAAATAAATATTGAATTCCCAACCCCTGTCATTCCCTTTATGAGAGCAACCATGTTCTCAGAACAATCTCAAGGCTTGTGTTACTAGAAGAAAGGTTGTAATGGATACAGTGTTAAAATCTCTGTCCACTCAACAAGAGAAAACCGAGAATTTTGGAGTATAAGGTTATGTCCTGTGCCACATGAAAGCCCACCTCTAGATTTTCTCCAAAATATTAGTAAAACATTCATTGTTCATGAGTAGTTTCTTTCTAGCAAATTTCAGCAGCCAAGTCCTGCCTTAAAGTTGGCACAATGGCAAGAAAAACCTGCTCCCAGCAATAGGGACAAATGTGTTGCACATGCATTACCTTGTTTTATCTTCACGGCAGCTTCATTAAGGAACTGTCACCATTTCTCTGTTAGAGGAGAACTTGGAAATCAGAATACAAATAACAATCAGAACACATCTACAGCCACACATTTAGGAAGTGATAAAGTTGGGATTCCAGCCACCCAGACTGCCCGATTCCGAAGCCCTTGCAACATGTCATTACCCCCCCCACCCCCATCTAGAGCATGTTCTTCCTCCTTTCCTGAGGAAAAGTAAGAAGCCTCGTTGGACCCACACGTGCTGATTATTTCACTCTGCCCTTGTACATCTTTTCTCCTGGTAAGTTTTCCAAGTTACCAAACATCTTACAAAGCAAATTCAAACCATTTTAAGCAAAAAGTTTTAAATGGGATAGGGATGTATTACTTAGTTTAGAAACTTAGCTTTCATTCCTCCCAAAGATCTGACAATTAACCTTTAAAATATTTTAATTTAGCAAAGTGATAGGGGGGAAAGGGTAGAAAATTAGTCACTGTCTGTTCAGGGACATTCAAGTGTAATGAATAAAGGACACAGTTACAGGAGTGAGAAAAATCTAAGGTTTCTATGATGAATACTGTACCCATTAGCTAAAGAACTACTTTTAATATAATGAGCATACTTCCTAGTGTGAATAACTTTGGCTCAAGGATAAAAGTCTACAAAAGGGCATAACATTTCTCTTGACAAATCCAGAGTTCTCCCGCCCATTAAAAATTAGCCATTCAGGGGCAGTGCCTGTGGCTCAACGGAGTAGTGCGCCAGCCCCATATGCCAGAGGTGGCAGGTTCAAACCCAGCCCCTGCCAAAAATTGCAAAAAAAAAACCTAGCCATTCTGTAAGGAGCCTGATTTGTGTTCCCAGTGATGTACAAAATTCTGCTATGCTCCTATTTCCTCCACTGAATGAAGAAAGGTGGATATTTAATCAACAACTGGACAATACAGGCTTAGACCAAGACTGTGTAAAGATTTAGAATTATACACAGAGCCCTGATTCTCAGCACAGAACACTGAAAAAATACATACTGTAACAAAACCTTGTTGAAAACAGGAAACAATCTCACCAGGGCCAGGAACTAAAGTCATAGCAGGAATCATGAGGAACTCCAACTAATAACTTCTTTCTCAGGTCTGTTTAAAAGTGTTTACATTTCTCAGAAAATGATTTATTTAGGCAGCGTCTACATCAGCATTGCCCTGAGTGAGGTCCATAGAACACTGATCTCTTCAAGATGGGAATGTTGAATATTCTAATCAGACTATTTATGATACACAAGATACGTTAACATATTGACTCTGAAAAACACCTTAATATTTAACCTTTGTATAATGTAGTCTCTTCAAAACTGACCACAAAAAAACTTACGGAAATAAGTAAGTACCCCCTTACTCCTGACCTACTGTGCTTTTATTTCCCTCTTATCAACTACAGGGTTTTCTTTTTTTTTTTAAGCAAACGACAGATCATGCCACCCCTTCCTCAAAAATGGCTCCAACAGCTTCGCATCATCTCAGCGTGAAAATAATAGTCCTGACCGTGACCCACAAAGCCCTCCATTATCAGTAACCCGCTGCAATCAATATCTATCTGCCCATGATTGCTTCATAGGCCACCCTGACCATCTTTCTACTTCTGGAACATGCTGCACACTCACTTATCTTTCAGACTCCTTCCCACTGCTGTTCTTCAGCCTCAATCAGTCTCCCCAGATCTTTCTATGCTTTTTCTCACTACTTTATTCCGATATCTGCTCAGCTACCAGAAAGATTCTTCACTTTTCTAAATAAAAACTCCTGTGTAACAAGCTCTTCCTCCACTCTTTATCCTTTTAATCTATCATATTCTTCTTCACACTACTATTCATTACATATTTTATAGAATTACTTATCATCTTATTTTTTGCCCATGAGCAAAGATCTATTTTGCTTTTATTCAACTCCTGTCCCTCCAGTGTCTATCCCTGACACAGAGCCGGTGTTCCATAAATAGGTATTGAATGAATGAATATTCCAAGAACCAGCCATCCTCATGGAATATATTCAGGGATTTTTGATTCTTACAATGCCAAAAGAACTGAAAAATTTCAATAATTCAAACAACTAAAGTTAAACAAACAGGAAAAGTAATTATAAAACCAGTATTGGGTTGATAAAACCATTCCTTCAAAGATGTTTTGGCTGAATTTTTTACTACCTGATGTTCATAACCATTCTGCAAAAACAGCTTTAATCTTTTTCTTCTGAAATATATGAGGTTCTAACTCCTTAGAGGAGTTGTTTTACTACTTTTTTTTTTTTATAGCTCGGACTTCTTCTGCTCACAAAACCAACCTAAAATTCTATAAATTAAACCTGGCTTGATTTGCACTGGAGAATATTCAAACATTCCATGACCTTCCGTGAGGAAAAATGCAAAGTACTCTTCTGGCAACCAAAGTCTACTAAATGAGTAAAATGATGAATTTTGTTGCTTTGCAATTCCAGAAGTCTCACATCAAGAAATTGGTGGACTGATTTCACAATATTTGGATTATAAGTCTAATGACTGTATTGTGAACTCCCAGCTATTATGCTATAACTTTTTTGAGAAATCAGAGAAAAGCAATAAAATAATGATGTTTCCTTGACTATGTCATACAAAACTGGAATCTTATTCACAATCGTAATTAACATCAAAGAAAACCATTGCCTTAACTTCAAGAGTCACTCACTATCATTAAAGAATTATTTGCTTAAAAGACAAAATAAAGAAGCAACCATTGACAGTGACTACTAAATCCCACAGAAAGCTCTAATTTTTAGCTGCCACTAACAAAGAAAAATTATTACCATCACTCTCTTCTTGCTTGAAAGCCATTTAGAAGTTGTTTTTTCAGAGACAAGCTTAGAAAATTTTGATAAAGTGGCTCATTTTTCATAATTATGTGAACAGTACATAATGAGCAGGAAAGAGGAAAAGCTTTTATGGGGAAAGTGTCATCAGCAGCAGAAGTCTAGGTGGAGATTGGTGTCTTGGATGGACTTGAATCCAAATCAGTCTAAGGACAGGAGAATAAAAGAGATTCAGGGGAAACTGGGTAAAGCAACAGGATGCTAATTTGGGAGTTCAAGCTGAGACACAGAGAAATACTATGAAATTCCAATGACTTTCTGTGGGCTGGACCCACTCTAAGAGCTATTTATACTTTAATTCTCAAGAAAGAATATATGAGGCAGGAACTTCTGAAAACCCCATTCTATAGATGAGACAACTGAGGCACAGATAGGCTGAGTAACTTGTCCAGCGTCTAACAGCTATTGTGATGGCTTTTTAAATCCAGGCATTCTGGTCCCTAATGCAGGCCAAAAGTACTGCATAAAATACTAAGGTAGGTCAACTAACCACATGCAGAAATTTGTAAGAATTGGCCAGCAAAAACCAGTTTTACAACACTAACATTGAAAACTTAGGAATGGTGAAGGAGAGTTCCAAGACAGTTCAGTGAGGAAGAGAATTTTGTGAAGAAGATTTCTCTGGAAAAATCTGTGTTTGAGCTCCAAAACCCCTTCCCTCAATTGAGAGTGGTGGGTGGGTCCAACCACCACAGGACAAGTCTAGTGTTGGAAAGAGGACTACGGAGAAGGATCTGACAAGAACACTCAGAGACATTAGGGACACAGTGGACTGAGCACTGACCTCTAGCTCTGGAAATCTGGAAGTCAGCAGAAACAGGCTCAACGGTTACTGTGACGGTGGGGCTATGGCGCTTTTCTGCAACTTGCTGGAAGTGAATAAACTATTCCTTTAAGGTGGGCCAAAGTACATGTGATTTTTTTTTCCTGTGAAATATGATGGAAAGAGAATTGACCTGGAAAATAGAGATATTTGTATTTTTCTTTTGTTGACATTGTTTTCCTATTCCTAAAATAGTGCCTATCCTCGTATTCAGAAGAGATGTTCAGTAAATATTTATCGAGTGAATGAATGAACAAAGGAAGAAGTGACCAGCAAAGGAGAGAGGAGGTGTGTCATAGGAAATCCAGCTAGAGATTCGATGAGGGAGGCCCCCAAAATCCCACTACATCTTCTGTAGGAAAAGACTTTCATACATCTTCCATTCAGAAATTCCTCGTCGATGAAGACATCTGTCAGTGTCTCTTCCACTAATGCCACTCCCCATTTTACCCTAGGTGAGTTATTCCACTCCCACTATTTTCAATTGCAGTTGTGAGATTCAAGGAAAAGGTGAAGAGGAGATAACCTTTTTCCCCAACGCGGTACCAGGCAGGCCTGGAGTGGAGTGTGTGAAGAGAACTCAATATCAGATCAACTACACCTACAGCCTTCTGACTCCAGTTTCTGAATCAAGACTCATTGCACTTAAAGTGACCACAGGACTGATGAAGAAATTGTGGGCTGTGCTAGTGGCGTGTTGAAGCCTTGCAAAGGCTGACTGGGCTTATCTCTTCCCAGTTCCACCTCTGTAGGGTGATGTCACTCGCACTAGTAACTTGAAGTCAGCCATGATAGGCATATTTACACTATGGAAATCACCCAGCACTACAAATTAGCCACCCCACCCTCTTGGTCCCAACCAACAGCCATATGCTGAACATTCTACAGTGTTCCACTGACTATCTGAAGTTTATCTATGAGGAAAGGAGACAATCTCTATTATCAGAAACTGTTTATGGAAGATAAAAACAAAGTGACAGTTTGATGATGATTTTTTCTGTACTTTATTTAAAAGAAGTTATTTAAATTCCAAACACATGGATATGGTTATTTTTGATATAGACTTACAGGTTTATTGCTTTGTCAAATAATATAATCTAAATGATACTTATTCTTTGAAGTTTATTTAAATCATGGATCAATTTTTATAAATATTCTATGTGCAGTTAAGAAATATAAAGTATGCTTTCTAATTGCTATTTGAAAAATACATGGACCATCTATGCCTATAAAGTCAAATTTGTTAATTCTACTGTCAAATCCTCTGTATGCTTGCTGATTTTTAAAATCATCTCAATGTGTTGAAAGAAGTATTCATTATCTCACTATGGTGGTAGATTTGTACATGTCTATCTGCAATTCCTTCTAATTGGTACTCTTTTTTTTGCAGTTTTTGGCTGGGGCTGGGTTTGAACCCAACACCTCCGGCATATGGGGCCAGTGCCTTACTCCCTTGAGCCACGGGCGCTGCCCGAATTGGTACTTTTTTACTAATAGTAATGAGCATACTTATTTAGAATTGTTATAGCATCTTCATGAATTAAAACTTTTATTAAAATGTGGAGATTCTGGCTTGGCACCTATAGCTCAGCAGCTAGGGCGCT
>CAUYON010150508.1:0-12448 GCA_963573935.1 Arctocebus calabarensis | reverse complement strand
AACCAAAAATGGCCGGGCGATGTGGCGGGCGCCTGTAGTCCCAGCTACTTGGGAGGCGGAGGCAAGAGACTCGCTTGAGCCCAGGAATTGGAGGTTGCTGTGAGCTGTGATGCCACAGCACTCTGTCCAGGGTGACAGCTTGAAGCTCTGTCTCAAAAAAAAAAAAAAATTTAGAAAATAATGGAGAAATAGTCATGACTTAAATCATATGAAGCTGCTTCTCTGTGAATAATTCTAAACAATTCCATTTCCCAAATTTAAAAAAAAAACAGTGCTGAAGACATTTTTAGGTTTTAAGTTTTACCTTAAAAACTCCTTCTCTGCACTAAAAAGATGATAGTCTCTAGGACTTCACACCCTTATGAGTTTATTCTTAACGTTGAATAGAATTTGGCTAGATCTGGAAGTTATATATTTAGAGCTGCAACAGTCAAATGGGCTTTTATGATATCAGCCCTTTGCATTTGTTCCTAAAACAATACCAAAAACCATACTAGAAAAAAATTAAAGAAGGCAAAATTTAGCTTTGCTGATTCCCTTTATTCCTTTAACTGACTGCAGAATCTAAGCCCTTTCCTTTCCCTTACTCCCTGCATATGAAAACTTACCCCAAAAAGGAATTATTAGAAAGAAACAGTAGAAAATAAATACTATCTTCATTAGTTTTATTGGTTTGACTTCAATTAGAATAAGAGAGTTCTCCAATTATGAAATGTATGGTATTCATGAATAGAACAAGTTGTGTATTTGCGTATGGGGCAGAGTTAAAGATTTCTGAGGAGGTACTGACCTAAAATTCCACAACTTACCCTACTTGTGTGCCTATCATTGAGTTCTTACCAAGATAAACTGCATTTAGCTTAACATTAGACTTGCAATATTATGGAAAATATTATCTTTTTTTCTATAGCTTTTAGAAAATATATTAAGATATATTAATATTCTCATGGATTAAGTATCCTTTTCTTTTTCAAATCTTATTAAACACATTTAAATTGTTAAGTATGTAAGGAAACCAGATTTAGACTGAAAAAAACATGTTACAGTGAAGGAGAGTCAAAGCTGCATCTGCCATGTTCATATCTGTTTAAAAAAAGAATAAAAACTTTTATGCTTCAGCTTGAACTGAAGTGTGGTTATCATGGTCCTAATCACAGTGCTTATAATCAAGTCGTTTTTCACTCTCTCTAATTTTCTCTTCCTCTAAGAAAAGCACCTTCCAGTCAAGTTCATTCCACAATCTTGTATTTCAGATGCCATGGTCACAGGGCCAGTGGTGTGGTGTGGGAGCTGAGAAGAGGCGGTACTGAGCAATCAGCACTACCCATCTGCTAATCCTCACCCCCATGAGCTCATTCAGTTCTCTGGATTCTAACCACTGCAACGCTCAATCATACAGCTGCTCTACTCAGCCTCATCATCTCCCTTTTTTTACAGATTGTTGCATCATGGTCACCAAAATAAAAAGGAAAAAAAAGGGGTGATCAAAGTCATCAAAGCCATGTGTCCTGAAAGAAATAAATATTCATTATGACTGGAATCTTTCATCTAATTGATATGGTGTAAAAAACTTATTTCTACCAAATACTTAGCCATCAAATAGATGTAATTATAAAAAATCAAAAGATGGATTATGCTGTTATGGTAGTAATGGTGGGTTCTCCCTTTTGCTTTGGTTTCCATTCATAATGCATACCTACCATGCCTTTTTGTTTTGAGGCCCTTTCTCTAGTCCTCAATCCATTGTTTATTGAAACCTCACACTGAGAAAGCAATGACTTCATTTATAAATAATCAGTGATGCTCAATTCATAACAAGCCTAACACAACAATCATTAGCATTTTGCTATACATTTCAAATTGCAGAAAACTATGATGAGAAATTATTTCTTACAATCACCTTCATTGCATAGGTGGAATCTTTAATTTTTTTTGAGAAGTTTGAAATGCATTGGCATTAATTCTTCTTTAAATATTTGGTAGAATTCACCAGTGAGGTTGTCAAGGTCTAGGGTTTTTTGGGGAGTGGGGGTAGATTTGCTTACTGATTCATCTCCCTTTCTCATTATTGGTCTGTTTAAATTTTCTTTTTTTCGTGACTCAGTCTTGGTAGGTTGTATGTTTCTAGGACTTTATCTATTTTTTTAGGTTATCCAGTTTATTGACACATAATTATTCAGAGCAGTCCCTTTTGATATTTTGTACTTTTGTGGTATCGGTTGTATTACCTCTTCTTTCATATCTCATTTTTATTTCTTTGCATCTTTTCTATTGTTTTCTTACATCTGCTAAAGGTTTACCTGTTTTGTTTATCTTTAAGAAAAACAAATATTAGTTACATTAATGTTTCCTATTGGTTTTATAGTCTTTATTTCATTTATTTCTGCTCAGATCTTTTTTGTTTCTTTCCTTCTTATGGCCTTGGGCTTAGATTATTTTCCTTTTTGTTGAGATATAAAGCTAGGTTGTTTATTTAAGAATTTTTTTCTACCTTAACATGTGCATTTATTGCTATAAACTTCTTTCTTAGATCTGTATCTGCTATCTCCCTTAATTTTTGAAATGCCATTTCTGTTCTAATTTGTTTCAAAAACATTTTATTTCTCTTTAGATTTCTTCTTTGATCCTTTGAATATTCAAGAGTCTGTAAAAAAACATCATTCATGATTTTCACTGTGTCCTTTGCTTTAAATTATCTTGTCTCAGAGCTTAGGTCTTAAAGTGGTCTCAGCCTGGAGCAAAGCCAAACTCTTCCTCTTAGCCAGGAAGTCCTTGATTTTGATAACCATATGTGGCACTATGTCCTTGGGGCACCAGGTGGTGCTATGGGGGTTTTTTAGAAGACAGAGCACACAGCCACCAACCTCTGTTGTCCTTATTCCAAACTTAGTTGCTTTTGGCCATTGCCTGATTATTTCCTCATCATGCAGACCCTGCCAGGTTGGGATCTGAAAGCTCACAAGAATCCTTCAGGGGCAGGTCTCACAGTGCTTGCTGACTCCAGTTCCCATGGGGTACAGGAGTCCCTCAACCTGTCTCAAGAGTGGAGCTCTGACCCTGGCAGGTATAACTAAGATGGCCATGCTTTAGGTCCCTAAGACTTTCTCCCAAAATGGCAGCCCCTTAGCCTCCAAGACCTTCTCAGCATGACTGCCTCAACTGCCACAAAACATATGGCGAATCCACTCCACTCGGCATTCATAGACGGTTGCTGTAGAGCAGCAGTTCTCAACCTGTGGGTTGTGACCCCTTTGTGGGTCAAACAACCCTTTCACAGGGATCACCTAAATTCATCCTCCATATCAGATATTTACACTGTGATTCACGACAGTAGCAAAATTACAGTTATGAAGTAGCAACAAAAATAATTTTATTGTTGGGGGTCACCACAACATGAGGAACTGTATTAAATGGTCACAGCATTAGGAAGGTTGAGAACCACTGCTACAGACTATTCGAGTTTGCCCACTCTTCCAAGCTTTCCACTCAATGGCAGCTTCCCACAATAACTGAAAACTCCAGGCAGCCTTCCTCCCATCCCGGACATCTGTGGGGGGTTAGATGATCCCAGCTGGTCATAATCGCTTGCTAGGCTGCACTTTTAAAAGTCGTATTTTTTCTCCATGTTTCTATAGTTGCTTTCTCTTAGTAAAATGCTATTTTAGCAGGGAACAATGGAAGGAAAAAGAATACTGGTTTTTGTCTGAACATTTTTGACAGTTGTAATTCTATCAAGAGAAATAATTACAAAGTGATTTATTCTAACAGGCACATGAGCCAAATAACTTAGCTTCTTAAAATAGTTCATGTTCAAATTACTTAGATAATAGGCATTGTGAGTTTGGCATTATGCTCAGAATCCTTTTGTGCTTTTTTCTATGACACATAAATTCTTACAAACAAAATTTCAGACATTAGGTCACAGTCTTTTGAACTGCATCCTCCACAGCTCCATCTATTTTAACTGCATCCACAAATTCCAATGTCTGTTCATTTTGTTATTAGAGACTATCAGAGACATTGTCTATGAAAATGGCATTTTAGGAAGAACATGGGTTTTGACATTAGCCCTTAGTTTAAATATTATTTCTAACATTTACAAGCTGTAAAAATTTCATCAAGTTAATGTAAATTCCTCCATTTCCTCCTATGTTAAAATAAGGAAGGAAAAACTTATCCCGTAAGGACTGATAGATCATATATACTACTAATAAAGACCCTAGCACAGTGCTTGATACATAATGAAAATTGAACATACTAGAATCCATTTGAGAATTACTTTTTTTGTTTACATGTACATGTGTTTATTAGGTTTCCACTTTTTGCCTTCACAAAATTAAAAAGGCTTAAAATTTAACAATAACAATGTTTAAGATATTAAAGTTATTATATTCAGAATTACTTTTTATTGATACATAATTAATATATACCAAAAAATGCACAGGTTTTAAGATTTGGGGGGAATCTACACATCAATGAATCCACCACCTAAAACAAGATGTAGAACATTTCCAGCATTCCAGAAATTTCCTGTAGACTCCTTTCCAGTCAATTTCCCACCCCCAGGCTCCTACTCTACCCTTCACCTCACTATTTAGGTAAATATTTTTGATTTCTATTGTTATAAACTTGGTTTTGACAAATTTAATCATAGACTATGTATTCTTCCGTGCCTAGCATCTTTTGCTTCACATAATGTTTATCAATGTTGCTACATGCAGTGGTTAGTGCTTTTCCATTGCTGCATACTAATATTTTATTTTATGATTGTAACAATTTTTTTCATCCTTTAACATGTTAGTAGACATTCAAGTTGTTATCAGTTTTTGACTATTTTGAATAAAGCTGCAATGAATATCCTTGTACTTATTTTTTTTGTGGGATTTTGTTTTATTTTTTTTTTAGTGAATACCTGGAAGGAGAACTGTTAGGTCATAGGATGAATGAACATTTAATTTTGTAATAATATGCCAAACAGTTCCCTAAAATAATTGGACCATTTTATACGCCTACAAGCAATGCATGAGAATTTCCGCTGCCTTTACAGGCATACCTTGTTTTATTTCACATAGTTTTATTGCAATTTGTAAATATTGTGATCTTTTTGCAAGTCAAATTTTCACAGGTTACTTGTAGCAAACCTGTATGTAGCAGCATGTGCTCACTTTATGTTTCTGGATCATAATTTGATAATTTAATATTTCAAGTTTTTCACTATTATTATATCTGTTGTGGTAATCTATTATCAGTGTTCTTCAATGTTACTCTTGTAATTGTTTGGGGACACCACAAAACACTCCCATGTAACACGACAAACTTAATCCGTATATGCATGTGTTCTGACTGCTGTGCCAACTGGCCACCCCCCTATTTGTCTCTTCTCAGGTTTCCCCATCTCCAGAGATATGCTAATACAAAATTAGGCCAATTAATAACCCTACAGTATGGTCAAGGGAAGAGTCAAAAGTCTTTCACTTTAAATCAAAAGTTAGAACCAAGTAAATTTAATGAAGAAGTCAAGATAGGTCTAAAGCTGTGCTTCCTTGCACCAAACAGCCAACTTGTGAATGCAAAGGAAAAGTTCTTAAAAGAAATTAAAAGTATTACTACACTGAACATATGTATGATGAGAAGTGAAACAGCCTTATTGCGGATATAAAGAAAATTTGAGTGGTCTAGATATCAAACCAGCCACAACATTCCCTTAAGCCAAAACCTGATCCAGAGCAAAGCTCAAATTCTCTTAAACTCTAAAAGAACGGAGAGAGGCAAAGAAGCTTCACGAGAAAAGTTGGAAGCTAGCAGAGATTGGTTTGTGAGGTTTAAGGAAAGAAGCCAACTCCAGAACATAAAAGTGTAAAGGTGGAGCTGCAAGTGTTAACGTCCATGCTGCAGCAAATTATCCAGAAAAGGTAGCTAAGAAAATTAATGAAAGCAGCTCCCAAAACAATAACTTTTCAAAGTAGACAAAACTGCCTTATATTGGAAGAAGATGCCATCTAAGACCATCAAACCTGCAAAAAGAAGTCAGTGCCCAGCTTTAATGCTTCCAAGGACAGGCTGACTCTCTTATCATAGGCTAATGCAACTGGTGACTTTACGTTGAAGACAATGCTCATTTACCATTTTGAAAATCCTTGGGCCCTTAGGAATTATGTTCCATGGAACTTACATCAACCTTCCTCCTGGTTTGCTTTTCCATCCCCAGCCTTTAAATCCTTCCTTTCAAGCACCAGGGCTCTCTTGCCCTATCTGGATCAGTTCTGCACAGGGAGGTCCTTATTCCTGGAATTTCATGCAGTGTGCCTCTTTCTCTCCCGGCTTTCCTCTGCAGTAGGTGATAGCAAACTTATCAGATAGCTAATAGAAGGAAATGTATTCATGTTCATCACTCCATTTCATAACTTATCTTTAAATAAATAAATATACTGTCCAGGCACAATGTCAACTCAAACAAGGGAATTAAATGGTAGAAATTTCAGATACCATATCAGTTGGTGGAAAGATAAATTTCAGATCATCCAGCTCTTTGATGGTCTTCAAAAACTTCTTCCTTCCTTCCTTCCTTCCTTCCTTCCTTCCTTCCTTCCTTCCTTCCTTCCTTCCTTCCTTTCTTCCTTCCTTCCTTCTTTCCTTCCTTCCTTCCTTCCCCATTATTTGACTTTGCCTCAGCCTAGTCTTGACATTGAAGTGCAGAATCATATCTACTTTAGTCTATACATTCACTATAAAATGCACTTAATCTTGATTTGATCCAAATGATGCTAATTTGATTACATATTTCATCAACTGTAGTCACTTTTCTATAGGCCACAACCCTGCAAAATGAAATAGCTGTTACAGTGGCTAAGTTTATAAAGTTAAAGTGACTTCAAGGACTGTTAATTATCTCCTGATTGCTTATTATGTGGTGAATGTGACTATACAGAAAGTCATTTTGGAAAGTTTTGTACCTGTGCCAAAAAAACAATTTCCAAGGTTAGTCGACTTAAAAAAATCTGAAGTGCTGCGAGTAGTTTCTCTGAAATGCTCACATTTTACTGTCTATATAATCTTGACTCACCACATTGTGCATGGCCCTACATAAATTTGGTGCTGAGTAAAAGCAGTGGCTTTTAGTGAAACCAACAATGTTATGCAAATTTTAATATTTAATATATTCTTTACTAAACTTCCAATTTCGTCTTTCATTTTAGTTAGCAAATGATTTTATAATTTAGTGACTTTTTGCTGATAACATTTCCTTCTTCATAAGGCTGAACTTTTCAAATTCTTTCTTTTATGCACATTTTCTATTGCATTTTATTACTCAAAAGAATAATCGGTCAGCCATTTCTTAGCAACAGTCTCTGTTCCCAATGTGAAAGATTCAAATGGATGCTTTTGAATTGGTTTCATTGCTTCCAAGGGAAGACCCTCTACCTGGACATGGCCTCCTGTAGCATTTTTATAAATTAAATTCTTACACTAATTTCCTGCCCAAACCTTTTTGGAGCTACTTTTACAATAAAGTGAACAACAAGACAATCACAAGAATCGCACCTTCAACATTTTCAGTCATTTGAATAATATCCAGTCACACTTTCAAGTGGTAGTGCTTATCTTTGTCAGTTTGCACACTTTCCTACTTTGCCTCTTGCACTGATTTTATTCTCCCCATAGATCCTACTTCAATACCCTGAGAACCTCACTGCTCTTAAATTTTACTACTTTCTCACTCTAAAGAAGGAAAATCACCTGATAAATTAATGCATATAATAATTTACCTTGGACATTATTATTTCTGAAACAAGCACACTTAAATTTTTGAACTCTCCCGGTTTTAAGGGAGAACAATTGGAGAGAAGACTTCTAAAATCAGAGTGCCATGGTGAGATTTTGCTCTCTGACAACATATATGATGATGGCCACACGTAACATACATATATTAACTGTAAATGAACACTAGAATCTCATTTTACCATTATTACCTTAATAAATAATGTTGCTGACAGTAATAATAATAGCAATCATAATAGCAACTAACATTTTTAGCCATTTACTATGTGTTGAACACTTCTCTGAGTGCCTTTGATATATCCTTTTTTGTTTGTTTGTGACAGTTTCACTTTGTTGCCCTTAGTAGAGTGCCATCGAGTCACACCTCACAGCAACCTCAAACTCTTGGGCTTAAGCAGTTCTCTCTTTTTTTATTTTTATTGTTGGGGATACATTGAGGGTACAAGAAACCAGGTTACACTGATTGCATTTGTTAGGTAAAGTCCCTCTTACAATCGTGTTTAGCCCCCAAAAGGTGTGGCACACACCAAGACCCCATCCCCCTCACTCCTTCCCGCTTTCTGCTCTTTAAGCAATTCTCTTACCTCAGTCTCCCACGTACCTGGAACTACAGGCATCCACCACAACACCTGGCTATTTTTTTAGAGATGAGGTCTCACTTTGGCTTAGGCTGATCTTGAACTCATGAGCTCAGGTAACCCACACACCTCAACCTCCCAGAGTGCTAGGATTATAGGTGCGAGCCACTGCACCCAGCCTTTGTTATATTCTTTATTTTACTCTCACAACAACTCTACGAAGTGAATAGTATAATCATTGTCATTTTACAAATAAGGAAGTTAGGCACAGGGTGGTTAAGTAATTTACCTAAAGTTATACAGATAAGCAATAAAAATACTTTACTGTTGTTGTCCACTTTCTACGGGCACTGAAATTAGTGCTTTCCAGCATTATGTCCTTTGCCGTCAACAAGTCTGTCAGTAAGCCCTGGAGGAAACTGGACCTTGGAGAGATAAAATATTTACCCAGCATCACCTTATAAAAGCTGAAATTGGAAACCGGTTCTGTTTGGTACCTAAATTTATCCTCCTAATTACTACAGTTCTATAATAACACATGAAATTATTACAAATAATTTTTGGTACTACAAGGAAATGGAAGTTTTATCTTGACTCATAGAGGACTTTATTATGGGATCACTGTAGGAAGCACATTCTCTCTGTCTCAGGCTTTGTGGGTACCATTGCAATATGTTCCTAGCACTGCTGGCTGCCTCAGTGAGAAGTTTGCTTCAGGATGCCAACAAGGTTCAAAGAGAGAAGTGGCTGAACAGGACCAGAGTCAAAGAAAAGTTGGCCACACCCTTCCATGGCCACAGTTCTTTCCAGCTGATTGATCTTTTCTCTTTCTCCAGAATGGGAAAAAGATGGAGATGTCCACTCTTCTTGGACAAGACAGAATGACACACAGCTGAAGTTCTGACTAAGAACTTAGTCAAATGAGGCCAGTATAAATAGGTCGTTTTGAAGAATTGAACATAAGGAAATTTTCCCATTAAGGCTGATCAAGTATCATGTTTCAAATCTACTTTTCCTTCACTAAGTATTGATACATGTAAGATATATAAGATGACACAAAAGGTCAATAAACATTAAAAAATATACAGATGCTATGCAGAACTATAGCCAAAAATACTCTGATTTTTTCCACTTACATTTAGTGGAACATTTTTTTCTTATAGTTATTTCTATTTTTTTCTCATTTTATTCAAAACACAAGCTTATGATTTAACAACCAAAAGTCACAACACATTTTATCTCCCCTTCATGTATTAGGATATATTTATTTCTTTGTCTTCTACCTCTGAGATTCTTTCTTCTGTGTGGTCTAATCTGTTATTAATACTTTCTACTGCATTTTATGTTCCCTAATTGCTTTAATTCCTTTAGCTCTACTGTATCCTTTCTACATTGTTCATATAATTCATCTCTTACATGATTCTGAGTCTGGATTTTCTTTTGGTTATTTTCCACTTTCTCAGCAATTTCCTACATTGTTTTTATCATCTGTACTTTAAATTCCCTTCTGTCATTTCTGACATTTCTCTATAGGTGGAATCCTCCGCAATAGCTACCTCACGGTCCCTTGGGGGGGTTACTCTGGTCTGATTTTTCATGTTGTCAGAATTTTTCTGCTGTTTCTTACTCATGAGTGCTTTCTTTTGTCTGTTTCCTTGCCCTAATTTTTCTTTCACTTCCTCTTGCTTTTTAAATTACTGTGCCTGTGACTGACCTACAGTGTTGATGAGTCCTTTTGGTACAGGACTAAAAGGAAGAGAAGGTTGAAGAACAAGAAGGAAAATAATATTTTTAAAAAAGAGAAAGTAAAGGGGGTGAGTAAAAGGAAAGATTGACCAGAAGAAGAGAGGCACAGAAAGAGGGAGACAGGGGTAGTAAAAGTATATGGCAGGGTATTTGGACCCACACTTTGAAAAACTCCCCAACCTCTTGGGGTGCTGGATTGGATGGTTCCATTGAGGTCAGCAGCTCTTTTCCAGCCTGAGCAGACATTTTACCCCACCTCCATCAAATAGAGAGGAAAAACAAGAATATTATAAATCAAACCAAAACAAACAAACAAAAAAGCCTTACAGAATAAAATTGGGGGAAAAAAATCAAGTAACATGGGTAAAAACACTGGCATAAATGAAGTTTTTATTATTAAAGAAGACAGCAATGAAAAACTATATTTACATTCAGAAAAATGAAGAAAAAGAAGGAAAATGGAGAGGGAAGTTGAAATTTAAAAAAAAGGAAAACAAAACAAAAACAAAGCAATATATGTCTATCTTCTTGAATATTGCCTGGTTAACAGGTGATCTTCTAGAGTATGAGATGCTAATCACAATGCTGCTATAGCTCTATTGGATGGGGACTGGAGGCTTCCGCTGACTTCTTTGCCCTCAAACCCCACAGGGATGAGAGCTTGAATCTCTCCTCAGCCTGCTTTTGCCTAAGCAGAGGCATTCCCAGGAAAGCATGTGTCTCTGGGGTCTCTCCTGAAGTGCCTGCCTGCTTATCAGTGTGCCGAAACTGGCCTCACTCTAAGCCCCTGAGGGCTGAGGCTTCAAGGCAGCTCTCCTACTGCCGAACACCAAAAGCTCTGCTCTTCCCCAGTGTCTCAGTCCCGACATCTGGGAGCTGTTCAAAGTCACTAAATCACTCGCCAACGTCTCCCAGCATGGACCTCGCTCTGGGACTCTGAGGGCGAAGCCTGCAGGGCAGCTCTCCCACGATAGCTGCATGGCCCACAGCCAAATAATGAAAGCTCTGTTCCGGCCCAGCGGCTCACTCCTGAACTCTGGCCACCACTCAAAGTCACTTACACACTTGGCCACAGTCTCCCAAGGTAATTCAACCAAATACCCAAGTCCAAAATATCTAAACAACCTGTAGGGAAGGCCTTTCCTGTCTGCAATCTCACTGTTGCTGGAGCTACAGCTGTGAATGCATCATGGCCTCAGACCAATGCAACCACTTGTCACTTCTCCACTGCTTTTGTCCTCCTCCTGGAGTCCAGAGGTCTCCTGCTGCCTCCCTGCATCTCCAAAATGATGTTTCTGGGCAAAGTCCATAAGCCAGAGGTGCTTGGAAGTCTTCTGTCCTCAATCTCACCATGCCCAGTTGCAAAGAAGCTGTTACTCAGCCACCATCTTGCTCCACTCCCCCACTTGACCTTTTTAAGAGTTTTCAGTTCTTCACAATCATAACTCAAAAAAAAAATCACAATTGCTGTAGAAGTCATGCTCACTGGATAGGTGAGCCTCTTAGATATGAAATCTCTTCAGTAATTCCAACCCATTTTCTACATTGGACTGTGACATCTTTGAGTTACACTTTTCTTCTTAATTATTGAATTTAATGTGAATTGTGTGAGATGCTATAATCAAAATGATGTAATAGGAGGCTCAAAACATACTTTTAATATTATTAAGAGCCATATTTAATTGTATTTTATATCTTGACTTGACTTTCACCTCCAGGTAGGGTCATTTATTTCCTTTCCTTTACAACATAACTCCTCAGAAAAGTTGTCTTTATTCAGTGCCTGCAATTTTTCTTCCCCAAACCCTCTTCTAGCATAAAGTGATGTTGGATTTTCTCAAATGCTTTTCAGAATTGATTGAAATAATTGTACAGTATGTGTTCTTCATTCTGTTACTGTATGTATCACATTTATTGCTTTGTTTATGGAGAACCGTCCTTGCGTCCCTGAGATGAATCTCACTTGATCTTTTCAATGTGCTGTTGAATTCAGTTTACTAGTATTTTCTTGAGGACATTTGAAAATATGCTTGTCAAGAAGAATATGTTCCAGCTCCATCCATGTAAACATGAAAGAGGTAAAGTATCTCAAGAATGGAAGAAAAAGTATCCAATGTACTCAGCCCTACTATGAAGCTAATTTATAGCTATTGTATGAATGGTATAACCCAACTATAACACAATATAGGGAAAGGGGCAAGAGTAGGAAGGGGAGAGGGGAGGTTGGGGCGGAGGGAGGGTAATTTGTGGGGCCATACCTACGGTGCATCTTAGAAGGGTACAGGAGAACCTTGCTAAAGGCAGAATACAAATGTCTTCATATAATAACAGAGAAATTGCCAGGA
>CAUYON010150507.1:0-26116 GCA_963573935.1 Arctocebus calabarensis | reverse complement strand
GAGTTGAGTTCCACTTTTAGTGCCTTGTGGTCTGAAAAGATGCAAGGTAGAATTTCAATTCTTTTGATCCTGCTGAGGTTTGTTTTGTGTCCTAGGATATGATCAATTTTGGAGAATGTTCCATGGGATGATGAGAAGAATGTATATTCTACATCTTTGGGGTGGAGGGTTCTATATACATCTACCAAGCACAGTTGTTGTTAAGTCTCATTTAAATCTCTAATATCTTTATTTAATTTCTATTTAGAGGATCTGTCCAGCTCTGAGAGAGGGGTGTTAAAGTGCCCTGTTATTATGGTACTATAGGATATCATATTACTCAGACTGAGTAAGGTCTGTTTCAAGAATCTAGAAGCATTTAAATTGGGTGCATAAATATTTAAAATTGAAATGCCTTCTTGTTGTATTTTTCCCTTAACCAATATGAAGTGACCCTCATTATCTTTTTTAACTTTAGTTGCTTTAAATCCACATGTATCTGAGAATAAGATTGCAACCCCTCTTTTCTTCTGAGTTCTGTTTGCCTGAAAAATTGAGTTCCAACCCTTAACTCTTGAGTTTTTTTTTTTTAAACTCTTGAGTTTTAATTTGTCTTTTGACGTGAAGTATGTTTCCAGCAGACAGTAAATAGATGGCTTGTTTTTTTTAATCCAATCAGCCAATCTGCCTTTTCAGTGGGGAATTCAAGCCATTGACATTTATTGAGATAAACGATAAGTGTGGTAGCATTCTATTCATCTTATTTTGTGAACATCCATTGGTTAGTTTTGTCTTTTGCATCATTGGGTAAACTAGGTTCTGACCTATATTTTCTGGGTGTTTACTTTGCTGAAGGTTCATTGTGATGGTCAGTATGTAGGACAGGTTGAAATATTTCCTGTAAAACTGGTCTTGTTGTGACAAATTTCCTCAATGCTTGCATATCAATAAAAGATTTGATTTCTCCATCAATTTTAAAGCTTAGCTTGGTGGGGTATAGAACTCTGGACTGGAAATTGTTCAGTTTAAGTAGGCTAAAGATAGATGACCATTGTCTTTTGGGTTGAAAAGTTTCATTAGAGAAGTCTGTGGTCACCCTGATAGGTTTGCCCCTGTAAGTCAGTTGGTGCTTACTCCTAGCAGCTTGCAAGATCTTTCTTTTGTCTTAACTTTGGATAAAGTCATCACAATATGCCTTGGAGAGGTTCTATTTGTGTTGAGGTGCTCAAGGGACTGATATCCCTCTGAGAGGAGTATGTCAGAATCTTTGATGATATTTGGGAAATTTTCATTTGCAATATTCTCTAGAATGGCTTCCATTCCTCTGGGATATTCTTCTTCTCCTTCAGGGATACCTATAACTCATATGTTTGAACGCTTCATAAAGTCCCATAATTCTGTCAGCAAACGTTCTGCTTTCTCCCTCTTCTTTTCGGCCTCTTTAACCATCTGAGTTATCTCAAGAGCCTTATCCTCTACCTCTGAGATTCTTTCTTCTGCATGGTCTAATCGGTTGTTAATACTTTTTATTGCATCCTTAAGTTCCCTAATTGACTGCTTCAGCTCCTTCAGCTCTGCTATATCCATGCATGGCACTCTACCGAGGGCGATAAAATGAGACTCTATCTCTAAAAAAAAAAAAAAAAAATAATAATAATAATAAAATCAATGCCACTGTCTTAACATACTTCATGGGAGATTGTTTCCATGATGATGACCTTCTTTTCTTCCCTCCCATCAAGAGGTGGGTCTATTTCTTTACCTCTTTGAATCTGGGCTGGCTTTCACCAAAAGAACTCAATAAAAATGATTTTCTGTTGTTCCCAGGGAATCAATTTGTGCTTTCCCCAGCCCTCACAGTTTCTGGTTCCCATCTCTCAGCTCAGTTATGCTTATGGAAAACAGGTGGTATTCAAGGAAAGTTTGGCCACCTTGCTGTGCATGAAAAGCCCTGGAAGACAGCCAGGTGTGGTGTCCCAACCTGTAATCCCAACACTCTGGGAGGCCAAGGAGGGTGGATCACTTGAGCTCACGAGTTCAAGACCAGCTTGAGCCAGAGCGAGACCCTGCCTCTAAAACTATCCAGGTGTTGTGGTGGCACCTGTAGTCCCAGCTACTCAAGAGGCTAAGGCAAGAGAATCACTTGAGCCCAGGAGTTGGAGGTTGCTGTGAGCTGTGATGCCATAGCACTCTACCTACCAAGAGTGACAAAGTGAGACTGTGTCTCCAAAAAAGAAAAACAAAAAACCAAAGAGTGCAGAGACAAATATGTGAAGAAGCCATCTTAGAATTAGACCTTCCTTCCTGGGTCACATCAGCTAATACCATGTGGATCTAAGACAAACTTCCCAGGCAAGATGAATCACTCAGTTGAGCCCTTCCCAAATTCCTGACCCACAGAATCATGAGCAAAATCAAATGATTGTTTTAAGCTACTAAGTTTTTGGATTGCTTTTTTTTTTTTGAGACAGCATCTCATTATGTCGCCCTCGGTAGAGTGCTGTGGTGTCACAGCTCACAGCAACTTCAAACTCTTGGACTTAAGTGATTCTCTTGCCTCAGCTTCCCTAGTAGCTGGGACTACAGGTGCCCAACTATGTTTTGGTTGCCGTTGTCATTGTTGTTCAGCAGGCCCGGGCCAGGCTCGAACCGGCTAGCTTCAGTATATGTGGCTGGCACCCTACTCACAGAGCTATGGGTGCCAAACCTTGGATTACTTTTTGCTTAGCCATAAACAATTGGAACATGCCTCTTCCTCCAATTCCTTGCTAGGGAAGTGTGCTAGACCCCTAATTCCTCTCAGTCATGAGTCCCTGCCACAGGGTAGGTGTGGTGTCACCCCAATCTTGGTCCCTCCCCCTTGAGTACTGTGTCTGGTCTCTGTTCCCCCAGGCGAAGGATCCAAACTGCATAGCCAAGCCCCTTATTAGCTTGTACAAGAAATCTCATACCATCCATGTTGTCCTTTTCTGGCAGAGGAAAAGTCTCACCTGAACTCTTCCACCCTTCACCATTATTTTGCCTCCTTTCCCCTTCCCAAAACATTCTAGATTCCCAAATTCTTCTTGCAGTTCCCACAGAGAGATCCAACCCTGCCCACATCACCCAAACACGAAGGCAAAACCAAACAAGACCAGACTAAGCGGAGTAAAGAGGCAAGCCCTCTGCTCACAGAACCTCACGTCCCCTGACGTCCCTGGTATGGTGTGGAGAGCTACTTCTCTCCTTAACAGCTAGCAAGGAGAAACCTGCCTCTATGGCAAGGTGCCCCAAGAGGGGTCTGTGGGCTTGGATTTTGTGTAGGGGTTGTAAGTTTTTCTCCATACTGTATGAAGGAGGAGTCCAGGCATGCAGAAGAGGGGACATGAAATCCTGTCCAACAGGGACAAGGAGGAAAGACTTGAGTGTGAATTAAGGAAAAGATACTTGTTTAGAAGAAAGGCAGTCCAACAGCTGGAGACTCTCTGGCTGTTTGACTGTGACTGGACATCATCATGCCTCAGTTTCCCCATCTGAAAAATGCTTCCTCCTCCCTGTTTGGGATGCTCAGATGCCCCCTCTAGGCCCACAAATGACAAAACGGGGTTCTCCATTCCTATTGAGTTCTCATCCCCTGCCTCCTCTCCTCGCTTTAGGGTAGCAGTCCCAGTGACCCCCACTAATTGTCATCCACTGCTGCAGAGTGTATTGCCACAGGTGGCTGTCACAGGGCACAGGACCCTGTCCATGAACAGTACCAGTGAAAGGCAAAGATTCAAAAGATAGGAAGAGCCTCCTAATACATTGACCCACCCGCCCCATTTTACAGAGGGGCATAGGGAGGCCTATCTGGAGCCTTCTGCTCATTTGGCCTCTCTGGGTCAGAACAATAGTCAGCTCAATGTGCTCTTACTTCCAAGCAAGAACAGAGGACAAAAATGGAGTGTGGTGAAGTGTTTTGCTAGCAGACCATAGCCTGGACAGCATGTGAAGTAATACTGGCCAGGTCTGGGACAGAGAGTGGATTCTATCAATGTCCACATCCCGGCTGGGACATTGTAACAGAGTCTAATAAAATGTTACTATTGAGGGAAATCTCAGTAAAATGTTATTTCTTAGAACTGATGTATCTACAGTTGTTGAAGCAAACATTTCAATTACAAAATATCTTAATATCAGAGAAGTGGTAATAGGAAAATATTAACAATAAATACTAAAAAAAAAAACAAAAACAAAATATCTTGATGAAGGAGGTATTGGGAACCCTCTTCCCTTATATTTTACACCCACGCCATCATGTGCCTGGCCCCAGGCCACATTGAAGGGACAAAGTCTACTCAGCGCCTCTAGCTCAAACAGCCTCATACACCTAAGCTGGAGGGTTCAAATCCAGCCCAGGCCTGCCAAACAACAATGACAACTACAACCAAAAAATAGCCAGGTGTTGGGTGGTGCCTGTGGCTCAGCGCGTAGGGCACCGGTCCCATATACCGAAGGTGGCGGGTTCAAACCCGGCCTTGGTCAAACTGCAAAAAACAGAAAACTAGCCAGGCATTGTGGCAGGCACCTGTAGTCCCAGCTACTCCTGAGGCAAGAGAATTGCCCAAGCCCAGGAGTTGGAGGTTGCTGTGAGCTGTGTGACACCACGGCACTTGACCGAGGGCAATAAAGTGAGACTCTGTCTCTACCAAAAAAAAAAAAAAAATAGCCTGTTGTTGTGGCGGGTGCCTGGAGCTACTTGGGAGGCTCAGGCAAGAGAATTGCTTAAGCTCAGAAGTTGGAGGTTGCTGTGAGCTGTGATGCCACAGCACTCTACCCAGAGTGATAGCTTAAGGCACTGTCTCAAAAAAAAAAAAAAAAAAAAGAAGAGATAAAGTCATCCCGGGGATTGGGTGGGAATAAGGACCAGGCTCTGCAGGGGGTACTCAACTCAGCGGATGACCCCAGTTTGGGGGTGCCCAGTGCTGGAATCTACAACCTCTATGTACTTGAGGAGGGTTGGTTTGAACACAGAGAAAAAATGCTACCAATGAAGCATTCATACTTACTTGTCTGTCTGTGACTCTGACAGCTCAGTGGACTCATTGACCCCAGAGAGGATACTCTCCCTGGGGTCTTTGGAAGGGGCATTAGGATGCTGAGCCCTCCATGGCCTCTGGAGCTAAGCGTGCAGGAGTCTCTGATTGGCATCTGAGCCTTCTGTCATCCCACAAATGGTGTTTGCCAAATGGAAACTAAGGCAGGGGAGAGACAGAGTTGTTGTGTGGAGTTCCTTCACATTCCATGTGGGGAAACCACATCTAGATGGAGAGAATAGATGTAACTGAAACTTCACCTCTCCTCCCAAGGCTGCTCACAAAACCCAAATCCAACATGGCAAGGAGTAAGATACCTATTCGGTAGAAGGAAGAAACGCAACCTAGAGAAGGGACAATGACAGAGGACCAACAAGGCAAGGTGGAGAAGGGTGGCTCTGATACAGGGCTGTGAGAATCCATCCAACCACTCAAGCCCCAGGTGTGAGTTTGGTGGGTCCAACAGATGCCCAGCCTCACCCTGGCACTGCTGACTGAAGAATCAGAGAGGTTTCCTTTGGCCATTAGACAATTGAAGGACAAAGAAATGGGATGATCCCCAGGGTGGCTCACCATAATAACTATCAACAATTACAGAAACAGAAATGAGATATCCTGTTGGTCTTCTCCCCACTACTGAGGTGATAGATCATTCCTTAAGGTGTTTATTGAGCATTTACTATGTCCCAGATGCCATACAGACTTGGTATAGCATAGCCCAACGCAACCTCGAACTCTTAGGGCCCCTTCAAATCACAGTTGTGATGAAAATGGGATTTTGACATAGTGGGATTCAGCTTGCTCTCACGCCCCTTACTGCCCCAACCCTAGCTGGGCACCTGGTGATTCCCAAGCTTGTGGCTTCATTTACCGACGTAGAGTCTGGGCCTAGAAGCTGGGGACAGCCATGGTGACACAGCCTGAGAAATGCTTCTAGTTCCTCCCACTCTGGAATTTTCCTGCTACTCCACAAAAAAAAAAAAAAAAAAGAGATGTGGAAGAGGGCGGGAGCAGCAGAGAGGAAACCACAAAAACAAAATCTAGATCAGCGGCTCAGAGGACATGCTGTCCCTGGCAGGCGGCAGGGGGCAGGGAGCGGTCAGCCTCATGTGGCCTGGCAGGGCTGGGCAGGGCTCATTGCCACCAGGGAGGATGGTGACTTGGCACACGGAGCCTCCTCTCCCACTCACCCTACACACAAACACACACACACACACCAGGCCACGCAACGAGCAGGCCAGGGAGCCCAGCCTCTCTCCATGAATTCACTTATTCCTTCACTCATTCAGTCATTATTGGATGAGCAAACACTATGTGCAAGATCATGTCCCATGAGAAGGGATCATGCAGCCTTCAACCTTGGTAGATGAGTAACCCCAGAGCGAGACATATTCAGTTGATCAGATGGGCTGAAGTAGGGAAACACCTGTGGCAGCACCCCCTGAACTGGGGGCTGAAGGATGCAGAGGAGAGACCCAAGTGCCAGGGAGGTAAGGAAAGCTTTGAGTGATGCCAAGGCTGAACATCTGGAGGGGGCTGGGCTAAAGAAAGTGGGAGGACAATAGGGTTTATGGAGGAAGCTTGAAGCCCTGGGTGTACACCAGGACCCACAGGAACCCACAGAGGAAGGCTTTGTCTTGGCACTGTGGGCAATAGGGAGCCATGGAAGGTGTTAGAGTAGGGCAGGTTAGAGCTTGCTTTTTTTTTTTTTCCGTAGAGACAGAGTCTCACTTTATTGCACTAAGTAGAGTGCTGTGGTGTCACACTGCTCACAGCAACCTCTCCTGGGCTTAGATGATTCTCTTGCTTCAGCTCCCAAGTAACTAGGACTACAGGCACCCACCACAACACCTGTAGTACCCTCGGTATATGGGGCCGGTGCCCTACCCACTGAGCCACAGGCGCTGCCCAAAGCTTGCTTTTAAGTTGTTAGGTGAAATGAGATAGAGGAAGGAGGTAGAGGAGGATGGAGGCTGGGGGCCCTAACCTGATGGGCATGAGACAGAGAGGTGATTTTGAGAGGAAGATTTGGGGTGCATACCCAAAGGGGGTGAGGGAGAGACAACAGGAGATCACAAAGAAGACCACAGCCTGGAAGGGGAAGAGAGACCTCAGGGCAGGGGTGAGGATGGAGAGCTCTGATGAGGCCTGGCTAGGTGAATGAGCAGAAGGCGCTTGTTGGCGAAACAGCTGGGGAATTCTGTGGCCCACCCTGTCCAATGGAATCTGGCCAGGTCCAGTCCTGCAATAGGGAAACCGAGGCCCAAGGGTCAGTCTTTGCCCCACTGGTCCCATGACCCTGCCTGCAGGGTCAATTGTGACCACCCACTGTGAGTCTCAAGTTCCAGCTTGTGCTGTGGGGTGGGGGTAGGGGGAGCCAGGCCAGGATCCTGGGCTCCTCATCCCATGCCTGCTCTCCCCACAGCTCAGAGGATGGCTAGAGAGATTACATGGATCTTGGAGTCCAGTAGGAACCATGGGGTCATCATGGGGCACTCTGCAGGGAGTGACAACTCCTACCCCATGCCTCAGCAATCTGTTCTCCCACCAACTGCTCAAGGCTCTTCCCAGGACATGGCCACGGTTGCCTTCCTTGTCTATGCCAAGCCTTGGAGTCCACCACCAGGGCCATTTATAAGAAATGCTAGAACAGGCAGATCCACAGCCTCCATCTTTTTCTACCTCCTTCCTCCTAATGACCTAAAAGCAATCTCACCCCCCTTCCCTACTCTAATACTTCCCATGGCTCCCATTGCCTACAGCACCAAGACAAAGTGCCTCCACTCTGAGAAAACTGAGGCACACAGAAGTCTGGATGCAGCTGGGAAGTGGATTCTTGGTCACTGGGGAGGGGATGGGGGTGATTGCTGATTTTGGGACAGGGCTTCCTCTATTTGTAGGATATTGTATAATTGGATTAGAGGTGATGGTTGCACAACTCTGTGCATATACAACCCTCCCACTGAATTGTTGACTTTAAATGGGCACTGCCTCCCTTTCTCATGCCAGCTCCCACTTGGGGTCCTGGGGTGGCCCTGGGCCCCTAGTATCCAGATGGCATTTTGCTTGGCTTTGTTCTGAACTATGTTACCCTCTTGTAACCCCATCTGGCCAGAAACTGAGGCACACAGCAGTCTGGATGCAGCTGGGAGTCAATATCCTTAACTATTAGGCATTACTGCCCCTTCCACTCCCACATCCAGGATCCGAAGTCCCCATCCTCAACACAGAGTCCTGTATACAACAAGGACTCTATTATGGCTGAGGGGATAGTCCCAAGAGAGGGAAGGGACCAGCCACTCAGGAAGGTGTGAATCACTGGGTTACATTGTTTAAAGGCAGCTTCAACAAGGTCTCCCACTGTGTTCCCCAAGGATATCTTGCCCCTACCTCTGCTCTAGGACCTGGTCCAGTGTCAGCCTCAGGCAGAACCATAGACCCAGGCTAAGGTGGCACCACCTGGCCTTCAAGGCAGGCCAGCATCAGTCTGGCCATTTTCCCTTTGGACTCTTGGAAACTTGTTCTCAGTTCTTTTGGGACCCAGCAGCCATATTTTAGGGAAGCTCAAGCCACACCAGGAGGCTCCTTGCAGGTAGCGGGCTAAGACCTGCCTTGGAGTTGTGTGAGTGAAGATGCCTGAGGAGAATGAACTCCACCTTTTTACCTTTTTCTTCCTAGCTAAGGATCCTGGGGGAGTGAAACCAATGCCACCATTGTGGCCTTTCCAAATTCTTGACTCATAGCATTACTGGCAATGTGGCTTTTGCACCAGTAGGTTTGGGCCAACTTGATTATGAAGCAACAAAAATCCAGAATTAAGGCACATCCGAGTTTTTATGACTTTTATTAAATCCTTACAAAACAGAATACAAAATTCCGGCATTGACAGTTGGTGGAAAGAAAAACTTTGAGCTCTATCAGTTCACCTGGTACAATGGAATTAAAGTGCTTGGATGTTTTTTCCCCCAGTTTAAAAAATTTTTGAGGTTTTTTTTTTGTTGTTGTTGCTGTTGTTGTTTTTAAAACAGCTTAACATCGATACATGGCCATTCTGGCCCAGGCTCTCCAGGATCTTCTGCTCATTCACAGTAACGTTCTGACCAGCCCTCCAGGTGGCCATGTGACAGGGTAGTAGGGGAGAGGGAGGAAGTGACTGTCCCACCTTCAGAAAAACAGAAGCTGCTAGCCGCTCTGCTTTCCAGATACAATGACCATTGGTGCCTGCGGCATTTGCTTGTTCTTTTGTACAAAAAGGCAGAAAATCCCCATTAGCAAAAGGTGGAATCACTGAAGGGCGAGAGATGACACGGGGTCTTTGGAAAGGCCATCCACAGATATAGGCAGGCAGGGGACTGGGGAGGACATGTCACCCCCACCAGCCACCACAGACTGTGACAATTGTAGGAGACTTGGGAGGGGGAGGGAAGGCTAGGCCGAAGGTGTCTGAGCCCACCACCCACAGACCCCTCCGACATTCAAGTATTCTTCAAAAACAGGGAAGCAAAGTCAACTGATGTTTTCTTTAAAAAACTAACTAAACACGACAAAAATCCCTGACCATAGATTTAGAGGCCAGAGAGGCTACTTCAGGATACACCTGAGCACAGCCCAGGGCTGGGCTGGCCTGGAGAAGGCCATGGGGGATTGGCTGGTAAGCAACACCCCAGCTGCCACCCTCCTGACCAGCAGAACCACATGTGCACATAGAAAATGGAAACTCATATTGCATAGTACTTCACCGCCAGAGCTCGGGGTTGGGGGACAAAACAGACCCTTCCCCGCCATTCCTGGGTGCCCGAGGCCGTGGTAGCGGCGGCTGTTTTCCTGAAGGTGGGCAGACCGAAAACACTGCCCTCACGGGTGAGGGGAAGCAATGGGACCCCCAGGTCTGACCCCAGCTTTGGTGATGGGGGGTGGGCCAACAGCTTCCATTCCAGACCCAAAGGGGGGCACAGGGGCAGGACGTGGCCATGGTCAGACTGAGCCCTGAGAAGGGGCACTTGGGTGCCCAGAAGGGGTGTCTTGGGGACCCCCAGGTTGGCTGACGGGTGCCTGTCCAGCCCCTCCTACCCACCTTGGTGTGGCAGATCCCTGGCTCCAGCTGCTTCAGTCCCTACCAGGGACAGCAGGGGGCAGCAGGTCAGTTGCAATTTAAGATGAAGGTCAAAGGCTGAATCCTGCCATCAGGGGCCTAGACAGCCAATCCTGGAGGAAGCCCTGATTGTCAACTCTCAGGAGGACAGGGAACTTGCGTGAAGGGTGGAGCGGGGGATGCCCTCCCCCCTGCCTGCCCACACCCAGGCCTACCCTCTTGAGATAGGGGGTCCCCCGTCCCCACCAAACCACCAGGGGTGTCTGGAGTGAGGGATAAAGGAGCTGCTATCCCATGACAGGAGGGGGAAGGAGAGCCTGTCCCTGAAAATACTGAGGGCTGGGGAGACAGACATGGGGGAGGGGTATCCTGGGCCCCCCAGCTCTGGAAGATGGCAAATTGGCTGGAAGCGGGCTCTCCTGAGTCACTGTGCAAGCAATGGGGGTAAGGAGGGGGTGGCAGGGTGCAGGTGACCTGGGCAGCGGGGCATGCCAGACCTTCAAAGTGTAGGTGAGCTTGTGGAGAGTAGAAACCCAGCCACACACACCCTCTGCTCTCCTCCCCATCAAAAGGAAAAAAACAAAAGGAATGAGGAGGTGGGAATAGGATAAAAAGGGAAAAAAAAAAACCCAAAGCAAAAACCTATTTAAAAAAAAAAACCCAGCCCCTCAGCTGGGCTTAATGCCTGGGAATGCAGCCAGGGGGAGCAGCTCCCAATAGCTTAAAAAAAGTTTAGATGGGGGGGCACCTATGTACAGAGGGAAGGTGGGAGGGCATCAGGCGCGGTCTCCCACAAGGACCACGGGCGCAGCAGACAGGCTGGCTCTCTGTCGCCGCTGGGCCAGCTTGGACTCTGAGGGTGGGGACAGCTGTAGGCAGCGTGAGGTAGCTCGGACGAGGACGGGCTGGCCCTGCCCTGCGGCCTCCTCCTCCGCCAAGTCCTCTTCACGTTGGGCCAGCTGCCGGTTCATGGCAATGGCCTCAGCCGCGAAGGATGTGAGGTCTTTGGCACAGCTGTTCCTATGGAGGCAGAGGGGAAAGTTGCTGAGGCCAGACCCCTGGAGTTTGGGCAGTACCCTCTCCCCTCACCCTGGGCCTCTCTGGGGATCAGAACCTCACTATAGACCATAGCAAGTCACCCAATGTGAGGATATCTGAGTGCTTGGGTGTCTTTCCCCCACTATTTGCATCTTTTTGAAACATCTTAACATTTAACACCCCCCCTCTGGACTTGGGAAGCCCCAAGACCCTACATAGGCTCACCTCTGCAGGACCATGGGTGTGGGTAGGGTGTTCTCCGGGGCGCACTGCAATGAGGCAGAAGAGGCAGGGGCTAAGTGGACCCAGCAGGCCCAGAGGATGCCCTGTGGGCTCAGGTGGCACTAAGGGAGACCCTGATAACAGCCCCATCACCAGGACCCAACCTGCAGACACCATGAACTGGGGCTTCATGCATACCTGCACAGGAACCCTGAACCTGGCTGGGGGAAGAAATGCTGTGCTGTGTGACCCCAGTAGGGATGGGGTGAACAGCTTAAAAACCATTCCCCTCTGGTTTTCAGCCCAAACCCACCCTCAGACCCCCCACCTTCTCAATGCATAAGTCTCCAGCTTGCTCCTGGAATGGGGTTAGAGCTCCTTCTTGCTATGGAAAAGAGTGACCTGTGCTCCTATTTTTAGTAAAGCCCACTGCCCTGGTGGCCTCATTCTCTTGGGGCAGCAGATGACTCCTGGGCCTGAGAAATGCAGGGGGTGGGGCAAAGCCCTGAACTGAGATTGGCCAGGCATGAGGCCCTCCTGTCCCATCACTCTCAGACCCAGGGCCAGCCAGGCTAGGATGATCCTCTGAGCCGCTGGTCCTGCCAGCCCCTATGTGGCTGTCAGTCACTCAGTGGGGTAGCAGTGGACCCTAGACTCCCTGCATCCATGTGGGCCTCCATGTTGCACCCTCAGGGCTTTCCAGACACTTGCTATGGGACACCTGCAGCCCCATGTCCTCCCCAGTCCCTCTGAAGCTAGTGCTCACCCCCTGCACCCAGGGGTGCTGTAGGACTTGGGCAGCGCTCAGCCGCTGCTTGGCGTCACGAACGAGCAGCTTAGAGATGAGGTCTTTGGCGGCAAAGGAGATGTGGGCCCAGTCCTTATCGGGGAACTCATACTTGCCCTCCTGGATGCTCTCGAACAGCATATTCTAGGGGGCACATGGAGGGATCAGCTGCAGATGGCAAAGTTGGGCCAGCCCCCTGCCACCCAAAGGGCAAACTGATCTGGGATTGAGTGCAGGGCTGCAGGACCCAGGGTCCTGAGACAGGCTGGCATGTCCAGGGCCTCTGGGGCATCACAGGAAAGTGAAGGGACACAGGACCAGAGGTAGCTAGGAAGTTGAGCCAGCAGAGGTGGCAAGTGGGAGCTGGGTTGATTTACAAAGTTAGCTCTAAGGGGCACCAGGCTAGGAGTGCTGAGTCTTGAGCCTTGGGCAGGAGGCCCAATCCAATCCCCCAACCTCAGATGTTGCCCACCTCTTTGCTCCCCAACCCTAACTCCCTTGGACTGGGAAACCCAAAGTGTCTTCAGAAACTGGAGAATGGGTGGGCACTGCCCTGTAGATCTTATCAGTGCTTGGTGGTCAGGGGGCAGGTCCCTGGGTAGCAGGAGTACACATGGCAGGTTCCTAGGAAGGGAGGTGTGCACAGGGCACGTTTCCATGGGTGCTGGGGACAGGGGAGGGGGAAGGGGCACATGGGGCATCTCCCAGGAGAGGAAGGATGCACAGGTAGGCCTCCAAGTGAAGAGAAATACTCCAGGCAGAAGAGGAGCACACAGCGCAAGCCCCCAAATGTCAAGTAAGGGGTAAGGGGTAGGTCCCCACAGGAGCAGAAATGCAGGGGCAGGTCACCAGGAGAACTGGGGTGCAAGGAGCAGGTCTCCAGGGGCACACAGAACAGGAAGGCCCTGGGGTGGGTGACAGAGGCACACGGGGCAGGCCCCAGGGTACAGGCGGGCAGGGGCACAGGGCAGCCCCTCACCTGGCAGGCGGGGCAGGCCTCGCCGCGGTCCCAGCCGCAGTCACTGCCGCAGTGGCCCACGAAAGGTGGGTAGCCGCTGAGCAGGATGTACAGGATGACGCCTAGGCTCCACAGGTCGCAGCGCTTGTCATAGATGCTGGCCTCCTCGCTGAAGGCCTCCACCACTTCTGGGGCCATGTACTCTGCCGAGCCGCACTGCGGACCAGAGCAGGCGAAACGTGTCACGTGGGGCTGGCGCGTGGCCCGCCCCATCATGCTCGATCCGACCAATCAGAGGCTGTTGGCAGCCCACCCTGCCCAATCAGCAGGTGCTTGGAACACACCCAATCCTGCCTGGCCAATCAGCGGTAGGAATTTGGGGCACACCCCGCCCCCGCCTGACCGAGGCCCGGACCCACCCCCAGCCCATCAGCTGTTGTTGCTAGGCGGAAGCGGAGCTCAGCTCCACAGCTCCAGAGGCCAGGGGCCCAGGCAAGGCGAGGTTCCGCAACCGCAGAAACAGACGTGGATGGGGCGTCAGTCCTCCAGGCTCTACCCTTACCCTGCACCACCACCCCCCCTACCCCAGGGGCATCTGGCCGCGCGGGCCCTCACCGGGGTTAGCAGCTCCGGCGTAGAGATGGGGGAGCAGTCTCCATTGAGCTTGATGCCGCTGCCCAGGTCAAAGTCGCAGATCTTAACAGGGGACACCTGGGCAGGGTGGGAGGCATGAGGCTGAGGTCCACCGGGCTGGCCAGTAGGGAGGGCTGTCCAGCAGGAAGGGCTGCCCCCAGAGGCAGGAGGTGCCCGGAACTGACCGCACCTGGCCAGGGTGCCTCACCTGGTTGGGGTGCTCACAGAGGATGTTTTCCGGCTTTAGGTCCCTGTGGGCAATGCCTGGGGGAGAAGCAACAGAAGGGCGATTGGGGCTACGGACGTCTTCCTGGAGTCCAGGGCAGGTGGACCGGACCCTGAGTTGGGAACTCACCTTTGTTATGTAGGAAGTCCAGGGCACTGGCCACGTCCTGCACCACCACACTGGCCTCTAGCTCATTAAAGTGCCTCCGCTTGTGAATGTGACTCAGGATAGAGCCTGGGATGAGGCCATGGCAGAGGGAGGGCAGAAAGGGTCACTTCCTGAGGCCCTGAGCCAGTGCACAGCACCCACACTGGCTCCTCTGGCCCAAAGTCCTCAACCCAGAGCCACCATGCAGATAGGTGCTCAGACCCCACAAACCCCCACCTCTCCTGTGCAGAACCCTCTGACAAGTCCTTCCTGGGGGCTCTGAATCCCATAAGAACCCAGCCCTCCCTCCCCACAAGCAGGAGGAGCCCATACTTACCACCCCGCATCTTCTCAAACACTAGGTAGAAACGGTCCTCCTCTTCAAAGAACTCAATCAGCTCTAGAACATTCCTGGGGTGGGGATCAGGAGAGGACCTGAGGCTCCCTGAGGCCCTTGGACACTCACTACCAAGCCTCTCTAAGCTCACCCACCTATAGGAAGGCTGGGACTGGGCCAATGGGCCAGCTTTCGCCTTGCCCACCTGGGGCCATCAGCCACACTGTTGCTGGGACCACCCACGATGCCCAGCCTTGTAAACAGTGTGTACTTAATAAATGCTTGCTGGGGATAATGTAGCATTTAGGCCCATTCATTTAATGAAAAGTAGCTCAGAGCCTGGCTGTGGCAAGACCAGGTCACCTTACCTGTGTCCCTGGCACTGATACAGCATCTCCACCTCCCGGAAAACCCTGCTCCGAATGTGGCCTGGTTGCTTCTCAATGATCTGAAAGGGGTTAAGGGGATACGCCCCCTGGGTTGGCTGGACCCTCCAGCTGGCAAGTTTCTAGCAAGTCCCTGCCAGAAACTTCTCCTGTGCAACACCTGAAAATCCACTAGGGCTCAGACCTTAAAACCTCTGGAAAGCAGGGCTTTCCTGGAGGGGACCAGAATTTGCCAGAAGTCAAAACTTTGCAGTCAGCAGGGGGCATGGTGAAGTGGAACATGAAAGAAAAGCTGATAGGAAAAAAGCTGCTGGGGCAGCTCCCCACCCCTATCCTGACAGGCCTTTGCAAAATATCCCCAAAGGATATTTGGCCAGCTCAGGGCCTAGGGAAGTGACCCTTCCTTGGACTGGTGGCTGCCCCTCTTTGACAGGGAGACCAGCCAGCTTTGCTTCCACAGGACCAATGAAACTAGGGAGACCCTCAGGGTGCCTGGCTGCCAGCCTAGCTGGGCCCCACATGCCATGTGGCTGCAGCACCAAAGCCTGTATTCCTGGCTCCACACTAGCATGGCAGGTGCTTCCCCCAGGTCCATCAGCCTGTGTCTGTTTAGGTCAGCCCTCAGTGGCTGAGACCCAGCTCCTAGGAAAGGCCTCAGGAAGCCTAAGCCCCAAACCATTGCCCTCTGGCACCAGTCACTCTAAGGACCAGAGGTTTCTACCCCTGCCAGATCTCCCTGGTACCTGCTGGGCATCTTTTCCCAGGCTGGACATTCCAGCCCCTTTCCCACTAAGCAGGTGGGTGGGTAAAGGGTAACCACAAGTGCTCAGGGCTCTCTACTCATTACAGTGGTCTGGTGGGGGAGGGGATGTGTTCCACCTAGAGCCCCTAGCTACTGCCATGCACTGTGCCACATGTCTAGTGATAAACACACCTACCCCAGTCAGAGGCAACAAATAATCTTACTCCAGGGTCTCCTGGGAATCACCTTCCCTCCCCAACTGAAACCAAACCTAGTCATGTCTCTTGGGAGGCCGGCTAGGATGGCCACATCAAGGAGCAGAGTACAGTTCCTGCTAGAAAGAAGCTGCCTTTTCTGAGGGCTCAGCTAGGGGTCAGCACCCCACTGGTGGCCCTCTGAGCTCTGCCTCCCTGGGCAGAGGCCCTCAACCCACAGGACCAGGCCATGCCCCTCAATCCACAGGCTCAGTGAACCTAATGCCCTGCCCAGAGCCCAAGTACTTTTTTTCTCCTCTGCCCAGAACACCTCCTCCTCCTACTGACCTCTAGCTGGGCCAGCTCCTCCTGGACTTCAGTGGTCAACCTCTGCACACCCCCACCAGGAAGCCCCACGGTCTTGGCATTGACCACACTGGGTTAGTGGCCAGAGGACTGTGGAGGCAGCCTCAGGATGGTAGGCAGGAGCCCCTGTGAGGCTGCATGGTGTAACTTAGGCTACTTCACCCCCCAAGCCTCAGTTTCCCTATCTGCCAAACCAAGACAGAAAGTTGAGTCTGCCTGGTAGGACCCTTTGGAAAAACATACTTAGAAGGAAGCCCTCTGTGCAGAAGTGCTCTCTGAGTATCTAAGTCTCTGACACCTTTGTCCTGCCCCACCTGTGAGCTCTCAGGGGGCAGGGGCCGCAACTGCTTCTGTCACCACCTGTCACTGCTGTGGCCCCAGTGCCTGGCCAACAGTTTCCCTTAACTTGAAAACACAAGGCTCACTCCTCCCTTCACCATGGGCTGGCCCACTCCTGTTTCTCTTTCTCCTCTGAAAAAGCCACCAGTGTGGCTTGGACTTCTACCAGGCTCTAGAGCCTTCCAGCTGGCCCTGCATCCCTAGGAGCACCTGGCCCCCTTCCTGGGCAGCCCTGGTGCTGGATACAGGGTCATGAGCGAAGCCTGGAAGGGATCTTTGGACACAATATCTGACTTTGTGCCCTGCAAGGTCATGAGGCTACTACCAGTAGCCTCCTGCACTCAGACCACTGGCCTCACCCTGGCCTCAGAGGTGTCCCAGGGATGGGGAGTCACATGGATTTTCCCAAAAGCAGAGCCCCCTCTGTCACTCCCTGGACACAGCTCAAAAGACCTGCCTGAGGAACCCAGGAGGCTAGTGTCACTTCTGGCCAAAGCCCTCAGCTCTGGGCAGCCACCTGGCACAGGGCCCTTAGCCACCTGGACATAAGGTGGGCAGGGGCCACCCTTCATTGCTACTCTTGCCTAGACTAGAGGTGCAGCAGGGGCTAAGCAGGGGCTGACCCAGATTCCCAGAAGTGGCCTGAGTCACCAGGCCCCAGGACCATTTTTAGACACTGGTTTTCCCTGGCTGTCAATCTGGGAGCTCGAATGCCATCGCCTCCTCCTGTCCCTCCCAGCCAATAGCAGATCCCAGGGGCTGCCAGAAGGGCCACACAGGCAGCTCCAACTCCTGGAGTTTACCTTAACAGCATACTCCTGGTTGGTGATGAGGTTGACGCAGGTCTGCACACGGGCATGGGCACCTTCCCCAAGCACGTCCTCCTGTAGCTGGTAGACATCTGGGGAGTGGCCAGGGTAGGCAAGAGAAGACCTGTAGCCAGAGCCACCTCCCCACTATCTGCGTCTCCATCACCCCATGCCTGCTGCCCGTCTCACCTTCAAACCTGCCTGAGAAGCTGTCAGTGGCTCGTCCCCGCTTCTTCTTCTTGCCCCTCTTCTTAGCATCTGGGATGTCGATGGGCTGGCTGGCAGGCATATCTGCCGAGATGCACACCCACTGGGGCTCAGGAGGGGGCCCTGACTGGCCCACACCCACTGCCACGGGGAATTTGGTGGATGCCTTGTGCCCCCACCCTCTTAGGTGTCTCACCAGGGCGGGTCTCGCACTGCAGGCTGAAGTCAGAGTCCTCACGGTCCCCAAGGTGGGCCTGGTCTAGGGAGAAGGCTAGGTCGAAAGGGTTCTGCCCCTGCAGGAGCGAAAAGGACAAGAGAGAACACTTAGGGCCAGGCTGGTGTGAAGAATAGTCTAGCCTCAAGGCTGAGACCACAAGTTAATTATGTGGAGAAAAACTGAGTCTGCTCCTTGCTCACACTGGACACCAGAATAAACTCCCCATAGGGCAAATGGTTCAGACCAGGGGACTCCCAGCGCCTGGGACTCCCTTCCTATTTCCCCACTCAGGGTGTGTATTTAAATGTGTGCAGCCTCCTAGGACCTCAGCAGGGACACAGAGTATCTTGGAGGTCCACAAATCCCCTAACTCAGTAGTTTTCAACAAGGGAGGATTCTGACTTCTCAGGGGATATGGGGCAATGCTGTGCACATTTATGGTTGTCACAATTGGGGCTGTTCCTGGCACAGAGTGAGTGGAGGTGGAGATGCTGCATAGCACCCTGCAGTGCCTAGGGTAGCCCCACCTCAGAGAACAACCCAGCCCAAAGGCCCCAAATATCAACATGTCAAGATGGAGAAACCTTGTTCTCAACCATGAGGAACCTGACCCTCCACCCCCAGCCCAGGGCCCCTGGGCATTCCAGGGAGGTTGTGCAGTGTGGGGCAGGGACCGATGCAGGCAGAAAGCTGCCTGGGGCCCTACCTCTGATGCCAGGGCTGAGTCACTGTGGGGCCCAAGCCACATCTCATGCCTCGGTTTGCTCATCTGCAGAATGGGGACAGCCCGGCTGACCTCTGGGGATCAAAGGCAGCAGAGCAGCACAGGGAGGTGACTCACTGGGTGGGGCTCCCAGCCTGGGCAGCCATGCCTGCTTTCCCACAACCTGCTGGGCTGTCTCAGGCCAGCTCAGCCCTTCCCAAGCCTCAGTTTCCCCATCTTCTTCCCAACTCTGTCTGGTGGGTAGAGGGGGCATGAATTCAGCCTCTGTCAGCCCTGTCTCCTGCCTGCACAAGTCTCAGTCCCACCTGCACACATGGGTCCCCTGTACATCCCTTACCCCTGCTCTACCTGGAGACTGCCCAGAATCGCCACCCCCAGCTCTGTGTAGCTGAAGCCTTCATATCTTATGAGGGCCAGCCCTGAATTCATGCTTCCAGTCCCCAAAGCTGTGACCACCTCAGCACATGGCACTGCATCTGCTAGTGGCCAGTGTTTAGCCATAGCTCTGCCCCTGGGGGCACATGGCAGAGACACCCATGAATGTGCCAGGTCCTGCTCAGGCTACAGCCTGCATGGTCTAGTTTCAGTCCAGACACCCTGGAGGGACCCTTTCACAGGCTTTGGTACCCAACTAAGAAGTACTTCCCTCAGGGAAGGGCTGTGGCCAGCAGGATTTGAATTCAGGACTGTCCCACTCAACAGAACGGAGCTTGGATGAGAGACAAGGCAGCCCTGGGATGGCAAGGAGGGTATGAGACCCTCAACAGGGTGCAGGAAGCCAGAGGTCCAACAGACTGTTCCTGGCCCCCATATACAAGATGGCTGACACGAGTTTCTGCAGAATAGGTGTGATCCAGTCAGGGGAGGGTCCCTAGCAGGAGGGGTCCAGGCCAGTTTCCTCTCATGATTGAGCTCTAATTTCCAGGTCAGCCTCCTCCAGCCAGGAGGGCTCTAACAGGCGAGGGGCCTGCAGATGTAGTGGTGAGTCCTAGTCCTAGCAAGGATGCTGGGCCCTGGGGCCAAGTTGCTGGCCCTCTCTGGGCCCTAGACAAAGTGGGGCAGGGCTCTGACAGATGGGCCACCCAGCAGAGAAGCCACCCCAGGAGAGCCCTAGGGTAACCATGAGGGCCCTGTGCAGAGGGCCCCCATAGATGCCTGCAGCCTGGAGCCCAGGAAGTCAGCCTGGCAGAGAGGCAGGTGGCAGCCAGAGAATAGGAGGATCTGAGAACCAGGCTGCCCTCCCAGCCCGCTGTCCACTCTGCCCCAGGCAGATAGTTGCTAAGAGGCTGGGGAGGAGGGGTGCCTCCAGCTAGCCCCCCAAGGAGACAAACACACTCAGCGCCAATAAGGGTCCCAATCTAGAAGGCCTGCTGGGCCCAGAGCAGCCACCACACAAGGAAAGTTACTAGAATCAAAAGCAAGCCAGGGCTCTACTTACTCTCTGACCTTGACCTAGTAACCTTTCACCCCAGGTAAAATGATTCAGGAACCTCAGTGACTTTATCTGGTCACTGTTTCCACATGCCTGTCACAGCCTCCAACTCAGAAAAGTGGAGACAGATGCAGTGGCCAGAGCAACTATGGTGAATGGACAGATCTGCTGTCAACAGGCGCTGGGTACCATTACTCCCATGCCTACAGGAGGGCTCCAGGCAAACCCTGCTGTCTGGGGAAAGTGGGGAAACCCTCCACTTTCCCATCTTAAAAGGTAGAAAATAAACCCACCATGCTTGCACATGTCCTGATGGGACAGGAAGGGCATCTCAGGGGAGGTGACCCTGACCCAAGGGAGCAACTGTGCATGGTGGGAGTCATGGGAGAGGTCTTAGAGTGACCAGGCCCAGGCCACCTGGAAGGGGACCTCTCTTGGCCTCTCAGTCCACCTCGGAGTGGGACTGTCTGGTGACCATGCACAGAGGCCAGCTCGTGGTCCCAAGCATGGGTAGTCTCAGGCCAGCCCTCCCTGGAACTGGCTGCAGGAAGAGAGTCAGCAGGCCTTGGCAGGAGGCTGCTGGAACCATCCAGAAAGTTTGGGTTTGCTTTGGCTGCCTTGCTTAGTCCCGTGTGCTGACCTGGCCTCGGCTCATGTCCAGCCCCATGAGGGGAAAGCCCACTGTCAGAGATGTCCCAGGTCCCCCTGTGTCCCACCCAGCCCTGGACACTCTGAGGGCAGCCGCTGCCGTTGGGGAAAATGTAGTGGCAGGCATTCGGGCAGGGGTGGGGTGACTGGCCGGGGACACTGGCTGGACAGGATTGGGAATTTTTCCTGAACAGTGCCCACTTGCTCCTCCCCTCCTGGTGCTCAGCATGTGTGTACACACCACACACACACACACACACACACACAAACACCAACCGACCTGCCTTCTCTACTGGGCAACAGGTCCCTGCCCAAGGAAGCCCAGGGAAGCCATTACATAACCTGGCCAGCGGGGTGGGGCAGACAGCTGACATCATTGAGTCTCCTGGGCCAGGCCCTGTGGGGCCCCTACCCAGCACCTGCCATCCTCACCCTGCCAGGGTCGCTCATCGGAGACTAGGACTGGGCAGCAGCCACTACCACACTGCCGTAGAAACTTCCCGCTCTGACATGAAACAGCACTTGGGTCTGAGTGCTCACAGGCCACCTGGGGGTGGATGTGAGGGACACCCAACATGGTCCAGGGATTCTCAGGAAGATCCCTGCAAGCCACACCTGGTGGTGACAGGGCTGTGGCCTGCTGAACCCTCTGCCCCAGTGGACAACCAACTGGGGTTACAGGGGACACCCGCTGTGTCTGGTATTATGAAGAAGGTACCCCAAGGGCTACATGCCAAGCTTGGGACAGAACTGTGGCCTACTGACCCCTAGCCCTCTACAGTTGAAGAGGGCTTGCAGGGAAACATGTAACCAGAGGCAGAGACATCCCACCCCACTTGGGGTTCCAGGAGGAAGGACCCCAGCGCCACAGCTGGGGAAAGGTCTTCAGCCTGTTGACGACCCCATCAGCACACACCTGGCTGGGACAGCCCCAGGCGTAGTATGGGGGACCCCGCATGAGCCGCGGGCTTATCCTGAAGGCTGGTTCGGTGCCCTCTCCCACAGGCCACTTGGATAGTCCAGCCCTGGGCGCCCTCCAAACTGATCCCGGCCCTCACCTTGAACGAACGGTGGAAGCCCTGAAGTTCGGCTGTTTTCTTCTGCACCATCTTCTGTCCGGGCCCCGCCAGCGGGGGAGGGGACGGAGGGCCCGGGGGGCGGCCCGAGGGCGGACGGCCGGGCGGGGGGCGGCCGGGGAGGGGTCCCTGCGGACAGAAGCAGACAAAAGGAGGGCGGTGAGCAGCGGCGGCCGCTCAGCCGGGAGCACGGCCCGGGCCTGGGCGGCGATGGCTCCGCTGGGCCCGATCCCCGCGCCGGATCGGGGTTCCCGGGGTTCCCCGGGGCTCGCACTCACCGGGGTCGGGCTCGGGTCGGGGCCGCAATGCCGCCGCCGCCCGACGTCGCGCAGCCCGGACCCCGCTCCGCGGACCGCGCGGGGAACAGCGCCGCCGCCGCCGCCGCCACCGCGGACTCCTCTGCCTGGGCCGCCGCCACCGCCAAGAGGAGCCGGGCGCGCCGCCGCCGCCACCGCCTTTATGGGCCCGGCCCCGCCCAGGCCCCGCCTCCGACGCTGACCCCGCCTCCCTCGACACTCCCTCGCGCTGGTGGAGGGCGAAACGTCGTGGGGGTAGAGGGGACAGTATCCCGGTCTCCAAGTGCGGCTGCGCGACGCGGGCGCGGGGCGGGCCCGCGTTTCCTCGCACGCGCCTGCGCTGTGCGGTGCACGGGTTCTTGGCGCGGACCAGGGTCAGCGTGGCCGGACCAGAGGTTCCCCGGAGACCTGTGGGGCCTTGGAACCAAGCCCAGGCCTCCCGTCGTCAGTCGAGGCCTGAGATACATTAATTCCTCTGTGCGAAGCCCCTGCCTTAAAACCTACCGTGGTTAGGGAACAGCGCCGCCCCAGCTGCCCTCTCGCGCGCCACCAACGCGCTTCGAGGCCCAGACGCTCCCTCCACCTGGTGCTGTGGGACCAGCCACCACCACCTGCTTCTTGCCCCAGTTGGGCCACCCCTGCATAAGGAGCAGGGGACACTCCCAAGAGTTCGACCTATGCTTGGTAGGACCCAGAGCAGGGGGCGGGGACTGAGATCTTTTCTTCCTCCACTCAGGGACAGCGTTTCAGGAGAACTCTGGAACCTCAGACTGCAGAAGAGCCCGAGGGTGAATGGAGGCCAGGGCATAGGGTACAACCGAATCCCACTTTGTCTGGGGTCCAAACCAGGCTTGGACAGAGGGAATCAGCCCCTCTTGAGCTGGACCAACTCTCCATACCTCTCCACCAGGCCTCATGCCTTGGGCACACTTGCTGGACGGAATGTCGTGTCTGTTCTCCAAGCCCCAGCTTGTACTTCCAGAAGCTTCCCACAGCCCATCCCTACTGTCCCCCAACCAGAATATAGGATGTCTCCAGCTTGGAGAGGCTGGAGACCTAATGACCTGAAGCCAGTCTGGCCCCTTCCCCTGTTAGGCAGCCTCTATTTACTTGCTGCCCCAGGGGATAGCGCTCAGGCCACAAGGGCTGGGAGATGCTGGGAGGGACCTGCAGGGATCTCCCCAGCCAGACCCCAGCCCTTGGTGTTTCTGTGAATCTTGGCAATAGAGGGGCAGACAATCATGATCTCCCAGCCTACCCCCTTCTTGAATGTGTGTGTGTGAAGACACAAGCCTTGGCTCCCGGTGCCTGGGGTGGGACTACTAGACCTGCCCGCCCATTAGAGACCTCAGGCTTCTTCTCCTCCCCACACTCTCATTTGGCTGTCCCTCTTCACTACCCATGTGCAAGTAGTATACCTGTGGCTCTGTTGTGCAGGGGGACAGGCTTTACTTTACAGTGCACTTTCCCCATGGTGAGGAAATTGAGAGAGGGCACTGACCCTCCCCCAGAATGTCAGTGTCAGCTCTGTCAGCTCTCTGACAGCACAGATCTCTCCACCGCTGTGTGCAGTGCCCTGACTTGGTGCACATGGTGGGGCTGCTCAAATAGTGCTTAAAAGACAGGACATGATGTTTCTGCGCACACACTCATTGTGAGTGTAGGAGCTTCCTGTAGTTGCCACAACAAAGGACCACAAATGGGGCAGGGGGCTCAAAGCAAAAGAGATTTATAGAAATGTATGTCCTTGGCTCGGCGCCTGTGGCTCAACCGGCTAAAGCGCCAGCCGTGTACACCTGAGCTGGCGGGTTCGAATCCAGCCCAGGCCCGCCAAGCAACAATGACGGCTGCAACCAAAAAAAAAATGGCCGGGCGTTGTGGCGGGCGCCTGTAGTCCCAGCTACTTGGGAGGCGGAGGCAGGAGACTCGCTTGAGCCCAGGAGTTGGAGGTTGCTGTGAGCTGTGACGCCACAGCACTCTATTCAGGGTGACAGCTTGAGGCTCTGTCTCAAAAAAAAAAAAAAAGAATGAAATGTATGTTCTTAGGGCGGCACCTGTGGCTCAGTGAGTAGGGTGCCGGCCCCATATACCGAGGCTGGTGGGTTCAAACCTGGCCCCACCAAAACTCCAAACAAAAAAAAAAAAAAAAAGAAAAAGAAACAGATTTATGTTCTTTTTTTTTTTTTTTTGTAGAGACAGAGTCTCACTTTATGGCCCTCAGTAGAGTGCCATGGCATCACACAGCTCACAGCAACCTCCAACTCCTGGGCTTAGGCGATTCTCCTGCCTCAGCCTCCCAAGTAGTCACCCGACACAACGCCTGGCTATTTTTTTGTTGCAGTTCAGCCGGGGCTGGGTTTGAACCCGCCACCCTCAGTATATGGAGCCGGCACCTTACTGACTGAGCCACAGGTGTGCCCCGAAATTTATGTTCTTAAAGTCTTACAGGACAGAGGTCTGGAATCAAGGTGTGGGGCTTCCTCCAGAGGTTCAAGGGGAGGATCTTTTCTGCCTCTTTGAGCTTCTGGGAAGTCCAGGTTCACTTAGCTTGTGGACACAGCACTGTAATCTCTGCCTCTGGCTTCAAGTGTCTCTGTGTCTTTTTTTTTTTTTTTTTGAGACAGTGTCACTCTGTCCTAGGTAGAGTGCTATGGTATCATAGTTGGCAACAATCTTAAACTCTGAGGCTTTCGCAATCCTCTTGCCTCAGCCTCCCCAGTAGCTGGAACTACAGGTGTGCACCACTGTGCCCAGCTAATTTGTCTATTTTTAGTAGAAACGGGGGTCTTGCTCTTGAGGTCAGGCTGGTCTTGAGCTCCTGAGCTCAAACAATCCACCCGCCTTGGCCTCCCAGAGTGCTAGAATTACAGGCTTGAGCCACTGCACCCGCCTCCTCTTCTCATAAGGACACTGGATCTTAGATTAGGGCTCACCTTCCTCCAGTGTGATCTTATCCTACCTTCCTTCCCTCTGCAGAGACCCTGTTTTCAAATAGGGTCCTAGTCTCAGATACCTGGGATAGCATGTGGACAAACTTATCTGGCAGACACAACTTAGCCCACATTGGTATGTAGGAACCTTTTTGTGGCCTGTAGCTATTGTCCCAGATTCCTGATGAGGGTATTGAGCTATGTCGATCCTCACGTGGGGACCCGTCTGTTTTGACTGCAAGACACCGACTTCAACTGAGGTCACACCAGCCCCTGGCTTTAGATCCAGCCAAGCTCAGGTGCTGGGCAGGATTCAAGAGCCTGACTGGAGGGGGAAGACCTGTCCCTGAAGCTGGAGTCAAGCCCCATGCTGGTCCCTCTTCCACAGCCTCAGCATGGGGGTCCCTTGAGGAATTCCTGCTGCAGGTAGGGAAACTAAGGAAGCTCAGATATGGGAAGGTAGCCCCTGGCTTGAGGGTGCTTTCACCAAAGGTCTCTCCTCCTGGCACTGTGAACACCGGCCAGATCATCCTCTGGGGTGGGACTGTCCTGGGCACTGCAGATGCTGAGCAGTATCCCTGGCCTTTACCCACTCCATGCTAGGAGCCCCCTACAACAACAAATATCCACAGATGTCACCCAGTGTGCCTGGGGCTCAGAATCCCCCCTAGTTAAGACCCCTTGGGTTAGGGGATTCTGAAGACCCCACAAGGTCTGTGTCCCATGATCACCTGCCCTGCTGAAATCCTAGGAGGCTGCACATATTTAAATCTACACCCTGAGCTGGGCAAGGTGGTTCATGCCTATAATCCTCCACTCTGGGAGGCCGAAGGGGGTGGACTGATTGAACTCATGAGTTCAAGACCAGCCTGAGCAGAAGCAAGACCCTGTCTCTACTAAAATAGAAAAACTGCGGCAAGAGCATCACTTAAACCCAAGCATTGGAGGTTGCTGTGAGCTGTGATGCCACGGCACTCTACCCAGGGTGACAGCTTGAGTCTGTCAAAAAAAAAGAGAGAGAAGGCTCGGCGCCTGTGGCTCAATGGGCTAAGGCGCCAGCCACGTACACCTGAGCTGGCGGGTTCGAATCCAGCCCGGGCCCACCAAACAACAATGACGGCTGCAACCAAAAAATGTCCGGGCGTTGTGGCAGGCACCTATAGTCCCAGCTACTTGGGAGGCGGAGGCAAGAGACTCGCTTGAGCCCAGGAATTGGAGGTTGCTGTGAGCTGTGATGCCACAGCACTCTATCCAGGGTGACAGCTTGAGGCTCTGTC